>JARJDW010009349.1:0-15107 GCA_030264715.1 Adinopsis sp. GC000173
TTGTTTGAATTGAGTTTTAAAGAGGCATTAAGAAAGCACAATAAAAAAGAAAAAGAAAAAAGATATACCTAATTGAATGTTGTTACGAATGGAAATAAAGCAGAGATATAATTTTGAGCTCTAATTATAAATACCTACTATTCTATATATATAGGTGTATTAATTTTATATCAATGCCCTCTTAATGGTCAAAGAAATATTCCACTACCATTTACACACAAAAAACGTAAATTAAAAATAGAAACATGTATTTAACAAAAAAGTGTTTCCGTATTTAATGCGTGTCGTTATTTATCATAATGTCCATGTTGTGTCTAGTATTTGTCCGATCGAGCTGGCAATCAAAACATAATCAAATGTAGGTAGGTATATATTGTAGTACACAGATAATAAAAATGAACGACATGTTAAATGGTAAAAAATAAATAACAGCTATTACAAACGCGTACGCACCTTTCATTTTTCATGTTTAATATTGAAAACAAAAAAACATAAAATACATTGGTATTACATTTAGATTTACCTGTCGATGTCACATGTGATAATAACAGTGTTAAAATATGCTAGGGTATATGATAATCATGATAAAAAACAGTAGCAAGTAAATAAATAAAAAATGAGATATAGTGCCTATATAATGGGGGAATCGAACTCAAGCCTCTCCCATGAGAGAAATTCAAGAATTTTAGATACTAGACCAACGATGGGCAACCTCCGGCCCGTGTGTCATGTGCGGCCCGCGAAATTCTCTCATTCGGCCCTTGAAATGATTCTGTTATACATTTATCTAACAAATTTCCCTCTTTTCCACTTATTTTTATTCGTCTTATATATACGTATACATTTTAACACGATTTCAACAGAAACTGTCGATGTTTTACAAAAAAACGTGCAAAACGTTAGTGATTTTTATGTGTCTTTGATTAAAACGTCTCAAATTTGGGCATTGTTTAACTAAATTTTTACCGACGACTAAATTTAAGTCCTAATTTTGGCCCGCAATATGAAAAAGGTTGCGTTTTTATTAAAATCCCTCGAATGTATACATTTCAACACGATTTACACAGAAAATGTGGAATTTTAATGTGCAAAAATCTGCAAATTTAGTGATTTTTATGTGTCTTTCATTAAAACACGTCTCAAATTTGTGCATTCTTTAACTAAATTTAAGTGGTCACTTTGGCCCGCAATATGAAAAAGTTTGCCCATCGCTGTACTAGACTATGTCATACAAACATAGACTTATAGACGGAGGAAGTCCATTTAAATTGTACATATATGAGACATGCCGAGTAGGAAAGACAAGGCGAGACAATCCTATGCAAAACATATAAATTGTTTCTGTCCTTTATTATTGTGTTCACGTTGCTACTGCTACCAACCATAGATTTATGTTACCAACGTAATATTTGAAACTTGTCGCGCGCGCAGGAATATTCAATTTGTTGTTTGTTTGTTTGTGAGTTTTCTATTTGCAAATTTATTAATTCCTTTATATTAAAAATGTATTATTGTTACATATGTAAAGTTTTTTTTTATTTATAAATGATTAAACAGTCTAAAGCTAAACCATAGACTTAGTCTAAACCGCATAAACTGTTTTTGATTTCATATTTCATATCCCACATCGTCAGCAGCGTCATTGTCATTGTCCAATGAACATATGTCAGTTATAGGTTATACGCATGCTGCATGTGAACACAATAAAAAAGGATCAGTCTGTCGCACTTTTCTAACCGAATTCCAGACCCTTCTCCTCCATCTATAAGTCTATGCATACAAACATGTGTTTGACATTTGCTCTCGCGAAAAAGTTACGGCGCCCATGGTTGTAGATGTCATTATTTATGTAAAAAAATGTTAGCGACGCCCCTGATTGTTTGTATTAAAAATCACTGTATTAGAGAAGACGTAATATTCATACCAAAGATAAATAAATACTTAAGCGATGTCAGAATTAAGCGGGCCATTCACGTCCCAACTTGTAGTCCAACTAGTAGGACGACTAGTTTGACAGTAGGCTCCACTCATTATCTGACTTTTAATCAAACTTGCGCTTCAACTTCAGTCTAACTCTGCTTTCACTGTTGTGTACGTCGCTCAGCCAAAAAATGTATCGTGTGAAGTCTACGCAACTTGTCGCAATTTGAGCAACTTTTTGCCACTCGCCGCTGTAAAATTGTGCAACCCACAATGCATGTTAAATATAAAAAAAACGAGTCATAGAATTGAGGTTAAATCATCCAAATAAATGTCCAACTCGTAGTCCAACTCCCGCATTCACGCTCCTACTCCGTCGCCAGTTGGAAGTCGGAGTTGGAAGTTAGACCTCCAAATGTTCCAACTTGTCCAACTATAGATTTCCAACAACCCAACAAGCCTACTCACGGTCCGATTTTGGATCCAACTTTGGCAGTTGGACCACTAGTTGGACTACAAATCAGAACGTGAATGGGCCATTCGGGACGTGAATGGCCCGCCTTAGATGCGTTTAAATTGGCAACACTAATGTGAACAATGTGAATTGTGACTATAGTCATACGTTAGTAACCACGGTAACCACGGATTTAACAAATTATAACAAGAAAATCATATTTTATATATTCTCTATGCACAAAACCAATTAATCACAGATTCAAAACGCAACAGGATGTTCAAAATGCAGCAGAATATTGCGAATTGCCACATTGTACCACTTGTCATTGAGAGAATAGTCATTTTGATGAACATAGAATGTTTAGATCTTACTTATATATCCTTTAATTATTTTTTACAAACAAACTTGTAAGAGGAAATACCGCACGCGGGTCTTTTTATTAAATTGTATTTCTCCTAACAGTGAAATTCGGCTTAAAAATTGCTGAACTGAATCTTTGCGTCCAAAAACTTTTATAAATATAAGCTTAACCTAAATACTATATAGTATAAAAATTTCTATACAATATTTCGTATTGTGCGCGATGCGATATGAAATCATTGAATTTTCAGCTCGACTAAACACACTCCCTTTCCATGCGCCCAATATTTAAATAATACATAGTTGGTAGGGAAAATAAGATTATTTGCTGCTCTAATAATAAAATGCGGTGAAATTATGAACCATAAAAAACCCGGCTCTTTGCAACTGCAAACGAGCTTTTGCAAATTGTTTTCGTGCTTTTTTTCTTCTTCTGCAGCAGAGGAAAGGCCAAGCAATGCTCGCTATTGCTTACTTTTAACATTCGCAATATTTTATTACATCAATATTTTAAAATTTTACGTCTCTCGGCAAAATCCTTCGTTTAACCTATCTTTGTTTTATGACATGCCAATACACTAGGTATGAAAGCACGCAAATGAAAATGCTAATAGGAAATTTATTGTTTTACAGTAAAAATGCGAGACATGAAAACACAAAATTGTAGACAATTTAATTAAGCGATTGAATTATTGCTAGAAATGTATAAAAAATGCTTATTTAAAGATAAAAATGCTTGTTTTTGCAAATAACGAAAATTCGTTTATTACTTTTTAAAAGTTTTTTAATTAAATACGAAACTTTGCGCGCGAGCAAGAAAAAATTACAAGACGTAGAAAAAATTGCTTTCTTTCAAGTCTAATTACCGCTTGTTTTAACTAAAAAAGTCGATCGGAACATAACTGTCAATGTCGTTTAGAATTTCGATTTATCAACTCGGCGGATCGCATTCGAAGACGGAAAAAGAAATTAAAGCTCGACGAATTGACAGTCACGTATGGTCGAAAAGTTCCTTTTTTGCACTAAAAAGAAACCTTGTTAAGCTTTTTCAAACTACATAGACAACTTTCCCACCGGCAGCTTAAACGCTCTGGACTCTATTTCTACTTTTTTCTCTCCTTTTGCCTTTTTTTGTCTAAATATGTATTTACACTTATGCCCGTATTCTCGTCACTGGCATTTATCGTAACGAACATAATCTAAAAACTTGTTTAATAAGCGTAATAGCGACATTGTAAATTATATTGGTACTACTACTAGCTGTTGGAACATGTTAATAAATACAATAGTTTATAGGTGATGTTCGTCATGATGAAGTTATCGTTTAGCGTTAGGTAAATGATAAAATTATCTGTCCGGTAAATGCTAATGACGAGAATTTGCTTGTACATCGTCAACTTTCCCATTAGTAGCTTAAACGCTCCGAATTCTATTTTCCTTTTTCTTTGCCTTAACATAGCTTATTTGTCTAAATATGTATTTGTTCTAGAATCTTAGAATCACGTCCTAGTCAACGAATTATTATTGATAAATCAGAATTTATCTGTTCTGACCGATGTGTATGAATATACCGATTTACTTGTACTTCGTTAACTCTCCCACGTGCAGCTTAAACGCCCCGAACTCTATTTCTATTCTTCTGTCTAAATATGTAATGTTAGAATCACGCCCTAGTCAACGCGGCTTATTTTTGATAAATAAGAATTTATTTGTTATAGCTGGTGGTGGTGGATATGAATAAATCAATTTGCTTGTACATCGTTAGGATGAAATACACACCCCTAACGTATACCATATATATATGAAAACAAGGGCAAATATGAGGAATGTGGAAGTGTATAAGTAATATCTGAGCAATAGATAATAGGAATTTAACGTTCTGTAACATGCCTATTCGCATACCAAGCCATCGATAATGCATTTCACTTGGTTTTCAAATTATATCCAGGCATTCAACAGGATCCTGCTCTCTTCTATATATACCTATATATAGATATATAGCTACACCTATATTCCGAGCAAAGAATTTATTAAATCTATAGAAATACTTCACGTACCTTCCTCCACTTTTATTATCTCTTCTTCGCATCGCATACATCTATTTTTAGAATGTAATTACTCTCGTGCACTTGATTTGTGCGTGCATTACTAAAATAGTAAATTACATTCGGTGAGCAGCAGCGCGCTCGTGTATTTTTGGTCAAAATTTGCATTAATTTAATTAGAAATTACATCGACCACAAATTACATTAGTTGGGGGCTTTGCTAAATATATTCCAATATACTTTTAAATATATATAAAGTATAAATTAATGCATGAAATTTTTGCAAATTATTTTCGTACGAATGAGGTTAAGTGGCGTTTCCAACTTACTGCGGATTTGTTTTACAAAATTTCTAATTTAATTTTATTGCCCGCATAAAATAAATTAAAAGTTTAAATTACTTAAATATTTCGATAACGAAGGAGGAAATCTCTGAACGAAGAGGTTGGTTTCACTTCAAACAAAATATAATTTGGAAATATTTGAATATTTTTAATTTGTTGTGTGAATTATTAACATGTTGGCAATTTAATATTCAAATGTTATGAAAGGATTTCAAATTGTTATGGTGACAACTTCATTTGGGATCAATATGAATAAATAAAAACTATTTTAATAACGCAGGAATTGCCAGTAACTGATTTATATTTAAAATTTTTAATTTAATTTTAAACATTTATTTCTCGCATAAAATGATTTAAATGTGTAAATTACTAAAATATTTCGATAATAAATGAAGGCATCTCTGAAAAAGTTACTTCACTTCTAACAATATTTAAATTTGAAATATTTTTGATTTGTTGTGTGGTTTATCAAGCATTAATATAAAATCTATTGACAATTTTACATTGAAGTTCTATGTAAAACCAAATGTGCTATAATGAATCAATATGAATAATTAAAAACCATTTTAACAATGCAGTTTTTTTCAAATAAAATAGTTTAATTAACATAGAGTTTTAATTATTAATTTTCTACAAATGTATGTGTGTATATGTAAGTTATTTATAGATTTATATTGTAATCTATATCCAGTTATTAATTATTTTGAATTATGTTGTTAAAATAATTAGGATGACATGTAGTCACAAAAGCAGAAATAGACTATTCAAAGGTTGCAAAGGGTGTATCTTTAGAATTACCAGAATTTTCAATCAATATGAATAAATAATAACTATTTTAATAACACAGTTTCATCAAACCAAAGAATTTCAAGTACGTACTATCCTAATTATTAATTATTTATAAATGATTGCTATTAGTAAATTATTTGTAGATTGACATTTTACTCCACATCGAATTATTAATCTATGAAAATATATTTAATTTGTTGAAATAATCACACATAACGATTTCAGAATTTAGCGGAGGATGAAAATAAGGTGACATTTCGCACATGAATTGAAGAGAAAACCTATTTTTGCTGCATGAGTAATCGTCCAAAGATGCCTCCGTTTCTTTTATTATAAAATCTGTTGACAATTTAATATAAAAATATTATAAAAAGATACCGAACTGTTATAGCTTAGGTACGCATCATTTTAATTGTGAAGTAAATTATTTGTGGTAATCCATAATATTAATTATTATACGCTACATCATGTTGTTTATTTCATTTTTAATTTAATGAGCAAAAGATATGAAATCGAATTAAAATAGCTTTTAGTTTGCAATGGGAATGCATTCAATGTTGAGTCATTTCTCATATACGAATCGAATATAGATATATTTTTGTTTTGCCGCCACAATAGGTCATTTATCATTTTTTTGGCATTTCGATGATTTTATTGTTAAAGAAGAGGCAGCAGCATTTCTGCTGCTACGCGCTTTCACCATCATTAACATAAAAAAAGAAGTCAAAAATAACCGTGAAGGAGCAAATAAAGAGTGAAATCCTTCCCTATTTCAATATGGATGATCTGCGACACTTTTTTCCTTGATATATTCGTTCTTCTTTAAATAAAACGCACATGAATAAGTAATTCTACATATATGTATGTGAAGGAAACGCTTTTTTCTGTATTAGCTTAGATTTAACTTTACATAGTAAAAAATTGCCCTTGTAAGGATAAAATCGATAGGTACCGATTAACTGAAAAAAAAACGAACGAAGAGAGAAGGAACGCACATTGAATTACAACACACATCGAACGCAAAACCAGTGAAAAAGTGATTAAAATGTTTTTGTCTATAAATTATGAGATTTTTATATTTAATTAAAATCTGGCTGATGAAAATGCGGGATTTATGTTTGCGACGAATGTGCCAACCATATACATATATAGATTGGCGAACTTGGATAGGTAGTAGTTATAACTTATAGTCCTTCTTACTTACCACCACGATAATTCTATTGATATTACCTAATAGTGTGATATATTAAGCGAATGGGCTTTTGTACTATTGGAAAATTTATGCACATTTTGTACGTTTAGTATTTTGTGCGGATAAAATTTTAGTTTAGCACAATAGTGAAATGAAATGTTTACGCATGGAGCTTATGAAACAAATATTTTAAACTAGTTATGAGCAGATTCAAAGTACAACAGCAAAATGTTTGCTAATTGCTAAGATCGGGTGTTTTTTGTATCACATGTTAGTGAGAGTAGGTATAGACATTTTGATGAACATTAAATTTACTGGAAAATACACATTGAGTTACGGTACATTTTGATGAATAATTTGGCTCATACAAGTATTCTTCTAGCGTCTAGTTCTTCAATTATAACTGATAATGAAAAGTTAAGGAATTGTACACCATGATATATACGGGTCGTCTTTTTCTAGTGATGATGGTTTTCAAAACTATTTGGTTGACTCTTTTCACCCTGAATTTGGAACATACCTCTATGTCTAGCAATTATTTTCACTGTATTTTAGTTTTATATATATTTAAGGTTATTTTGTGACATATTTCGAGTTAAATTACAAAAATATTGCAATAATTGTTTCAAAATTGCATCTTAGTTTCACTTTACAATAACACCTGTCCTGATTAAACTATTCGCATACCAATATTTATTAAATAAAACTATTTGACCACATTAGAATGAAACTAATTAAACACACTTTTCTTTGTTCGATATCTTAAAATGTTCTGCTCGATTTTAGTCAAGGCAATCCGATGCCAGTTTAAACAATGTAGATAACAAAATACCTAGAATTAAATAATATGAAACAAAGAATACTCCTGAAATCAGCGATAGTACAGTGGTGAGAAATTGATTTAAATGAAATTGCAGTAGTGAATTGATTGCAATAATGCAAATCGATATAAGCAAAACGATTTTATGCTTTTTTTGTTCATCCTTAATCAACTTCGACAATACTACCACCCATAAAGGCACCACAGATCGTAAAATCTAATGTATTGAATTCAAATATATAAAAATGCATTATAAATTTAATGCACTTTTTACGAGTTGCTGCCACTGCTGCTTCTGTTCGATTCCAAAAAGCGCAATATAATGATGTATTAAATTACTGTTATAATTTGTTCCAATATGAAATTTTTGCAGTGAGTGATGCTTTCAATTAAAGTTTTTTTTAAAAGTATTAGAGTTTGCATCCCATTTTTTTGTCTATTAATACCTTTCACAAAGAATTTTATTAAAAATTTAAATATATTCAACGGTTTGTCAATATTGATTTTACGTTGTTTTGAAATAATTTACGTTCGACTATTATTAAATAAAATCAATAAAATGACTATTTTCTTTTATTCATATATATAAATATTATATTTATAAAGTAATTATCAATAGTTATATCTGTCTATCGATAAATTGCAGTTATTCAATTTGAAGGTAGGTAATTATAATCATATGTTTTAATGTCCAAAGTAGAAAGTCATTATAAATTCAACTTTAATATAAAAAATAAAAATAAACCATTTTATAGAATTTGGCTTGTTTTAATTTATTTTGTTTTTTTTGTAATTGATTGTAAGAAACAATATATAATTGAATAAAAAATTCTCCACTAAGTGATTAATGATTTCTATACACTTTTACGGATTATATAAATTAATCTTCATTGTTGTGAAATTAAAAAAATGGAAACAGCATTTTTTTTTCAATTATTTACAAATTTGATGATTAATTATGCAAGACGTTAAAAATGTTGAAAACCAATTATTTTTCTTTTACCCAAAAATAAAAATAATGAATTATCCAAGAATAATTGCTTGAAACTAAACTAAAACAGCAGTTAAAATTGGTTTCCTATCAAAAACAACAATAATCAATACTTTATATAATTAATTTAGATGACGAGAATAAATTCGATAACAAGATTGCTTTTAACGTAATATAAATGCTTTTTTTGGGTTGTAATACACAAAAATGATTGCAATTTGTCGAAA
Organism: Adinopsis sp. GC000173; assembly: GCA_030264715.1. Classification (NCBI taxonomy): domain Eukaryota; kingdom Metazoa; phylum Arthropoda; class Insecta; order Coleoptera; family Staphylinidae; genus Adinopsis; species Adinopsis sp. GC000173. The sequence continues at coordinate 9,146 of JARJDW010009349.1, forward strand.
ATCGCGTATTAAGCTTTTCTTAAGTAGTTTATGATTGTGAAATATGGTGGATGGTGTGTGAAATTAAAGATCAATTGTTAAAATGTATTTTTCAACATTTCTGTGTCGAGTTTTGGTGCCATCAGGAATAAAATAATCATTTTTGAACAGAGTAAGACCTAAAGTTAGTATAAAATTAATTTTAAAAATACATAATTGTAATTTAGGAGACTTTATATTAATTTATACTAGCTTATGAAAAAATAAGTTCTTGTTTGCAGACATGTTATTCCTGATGATTGTATCAAAACCCGATACTGAAGCCTTGAAAAATACATTTTAACAAAAAGACCAACGATCTTTAATTTCTAAGCCAATTATGTTTGAGAATATTCCTAATTATACATATTTATATTTGTAACAATGCTTATTTCATTACTTATTGAAAAAAATGCCAATTAACACCATACAATATATATAATAATAAAGTTGTAAAACACATTTTGCACTTCCAGCGTGTTTCTAGCTAAATGGAAAATTATGGGCCAGGCATTCCTCGTTTTTTTTCCTATTTCTTTGCAATAAATAAGCAAAGAAATAGTTTTGCAAAACTTAAACAAGATTAAGCTGCTATTACTTTGATCAGATGCAAACGTTCACTCTGGAATAACGTTTGTGGTATTTAATGAGCTTATTTTAAAGCTCGGTATGTGCTTACATTGCGTAGTTGCTTTACGCTTTATCCAGCAGGCATAAAGTTAGAATTGAAAAAGTAAACTCTCTATACAGAAAAATTTACGGCAATTAAAAATCATTTTAGATTAAATTGATTTTAAAACGTTTTTCTTTAATAAAAAATGTTATCGCGCGAACATTCAACAAACTATTTTTTAATATACAGGCACAAAAGAAGAAAAAACTTCAGCCGGAAAGTTCGGCGAAATAAACTTTCATAATTTTAGTAAAACGAAGCGATTTTGTGTGACGTTTTTTATCTTTCACACTTATCGCACTTTTTTTGTCGCCGCATATAATACATTCACTTTTTTTTCTTCAAAATAATAGCGGAGAGATTAATTAAAAAACGCCACGAAAGGGGTGCAATTAATTAAAATACCTTGGCGTTAGATATAATAATGGCGCCACAAAATGTCAGCTCTATTTAAGTTTGCATTTTTGTAATTACTATTGCGCAATGTAGGGGGAATGTTTTGCTTAACAACAGCTCTAAACACAATTAGGTTGTTGGGTCGTTATCAGAGGCGTCGCATGTTCGCAAATTATTTGTTTAATATGTTTATGATTCTTGAACTTTCAATTTTTGATTGATTTTGCTTTGTTTAGGTTTTCTGTTTGATTTTCTGCATTTTCCATCAAACTATTTAGGGTTTTCAATAAAATTGTTTTAAGAACGACAAGAACAGAGTTTGTTCAATTATTTTTAATTAATAATGATGAAAGTCTATAAAAAATGATGGTAAATGCCAAAGATTAAAGAAACATCGGTACAAAATTGTTGATAATTTTCAAGTAAATATAAATTCATCAAAAATTGAATGTTTAAGAAATGTAGAGATACTAAAAACAACACTAAAAATCATTAAAAAATTAAGCTTTTGTGTATCACAACTCATTGTAGCGACGCCCCTTTACTAATATCTAATTTTCTTGATATTTTCAACAGTATAATAAAAACCAAGCAGATTTAAATCGTTTTTTTTTTTTGTATAAAAATTAAATTGAAAATAAATTACATTGCAAGTGCGCTCTTATTTAAGTTAAATGCAATTGTAAATTTTCTCATCGCATAGAAATTCGTGTTTTAAATTATATTGTACTTTAATGCAATAAATATACATTCACCACCAACCAGGTTGAATTTTTCTTGACATAATAAATTATTTCGAACACAATAAGCTGGCTTGATTGAATAATTCAACATAAGACAATCATAAATCTTTTTTAAATCTATGTATTTAAAAATATAACTATTTATAAAAAAATACAATTAATAAAAATGGATGTCTCAGAACTTACATGTCAATATTGTCTACTAAAATATTTATCATTAATGATAAATTGTTTTAAAAAGCGTATCATTAATATATCTAAAATGACATAACATTGAAATGCATTTTTTTGTTAATGCAATATGAGTGCCATGCTCTTAATCTTTATCACTAGTAATTGAGTTTGTTAACTCTGTATTATCTTTGAATAAAGTTAAGTACCTCTACCACCAGTTTATAATTATAAAATAATATTTATATTTTAAACATGCATTAATCTTCCTTTGGCTAAAAAATTATCACGACAATAAATAATGTATAATAAAAATATTCAATTAAAAAATATTTATTCAGGAATATATCATAAATTAATTGAATTACAATAGAATAATTGTATAAGGCTGTTTTTTCCTCCACTTCTATCTTATTGTTAGTACAAATCATTTGGGTAAAATGCCGATCGTTTTTGATGAATTCAAAGCTTATTAATTGAGATATCGACTTCTTACAAAAAAGCAAGTTGCTATTAAGTTTTTTTTGGAAAACGTTATTTTTTTTGCGATGGAAATTTTTGGCGATATTTTCTATTAATTTTATAATACTATGATATTTGGCATTTTCTATCAATTTTTAGCGAATCTTATCATTATTGAGTGAAAATATGAGAAGAACGTAGTATTTTTAACTGTTTTGAGTAAATAAACGTAAAAATCTAGCCAAAATTTAATATTTAAGAATCTCACTGCATTGAAAAAGGCAAAATACAGTTAACTCAGCTACTCAGGTCGCAATAAAGCTCTGGTTTGGAAAAAGATATTTTTCTTTGCGACGAAAAGTTCTGGCGAAATTTTTTATTGATTTTTCTTTGATATCTAGCATTTTCCATCAATCTTAATGCGAATTTTATCATTACTCACTGAAAATGTGAGAAGAACGCACTAATTTTTAACTGTTTTGAGTAAAATCTTTAAATGTATTGATTTCTAACACATCTAACAAAAATTTATTATGTAAGAATCTCATGAAGATGCTAAAAAAATTAATTGTATTGGTTATATTATGTTTCCAAAATCTAATATATTGTAGGTAGAAATATATTTTACAAGATAATTGAATCTAACCGAACTTCAATTACAATACATATTGCACCTATTATTCACTTTCAACTGGTTATGAGTATGTGCATTTACCTAAGTAGGTATGAATATTGCAATAACAATACAAATTAATTGACAAACATTATTTCGTGGTTACAGCATTAGGGTTAGTTAATGTTCGTTATACCTACGTAATAATCAACAATTTATTAAATTAAATGGGGAGAGTTATTGTAATATAGCGCAACCTGTAAGTTTTCAATATTGTGTTTGATCGCAACTTTGTTACGCGCGCGCTTAATTAAAGCACACAACGTAACATATAGTTTTGTGGCAGCAACGTGCCATGATAAAAATAAGTTTTTATCGCGCGTTATTATAGTGGTTTTCAGCATTAATTATCAAGGAGTCGTAGCGGCAAAAATAATTGCCGTAAGAAGTGCGATATAATTAAAAATTGTGCAGATTATTCTCATTATACGCTAATGCTATAAAGAAAACTTTTTATTTTATAAATATCCTGTAATAAATTGCCACGTTTTGCTTCTTGGTAATATTTTGCGAAGAATGTTCGCGCGAGCGATTCATTTTATTTTTTAATAAAACTGCTAGTTAGTTTGCAGTAGTAAGATATCTAATAAATTTTTCAACGAGAAAAACGACTTTTCATTATTACGTACATGCATTTGAAAAGTGCAAGATTTGGGAGAACATCCCTTTTCAAGTGAAATGGCATTAAATTCAATTAATAGGTTTGTTTTTTATTCCACTGAACATGAACATATGTTCATGCACATGAACTTATGTGCATGAACAAATTTCCTCTATGTGCCGTTGGTGCAGTGTGGCGCTGTGATAGTTGACACTTGTTCACAGAATATATAAATGATATAGAACTGCAATGCATAGACAATCTTAAATTTGACAACCATTCAAATGATAGATACTGCACATGTGTAAAAAGCTGCACCTATTCTCGAATGTGTGCACAATGTTCATGGACATAACTGAACTTTACAAAAACGAGGGGAATAAAGAACACGGTGCAAACTGTCAAAGCTGTCAAATTTGTGTGCATGGGGAATAAAAAACAGACAAACTGCACAAATTGTGCATGTTCATGAACATTTTGGAATAAAAAACAAACCTATTGTATACATATTTGTTTATCAAAAACATATAACCCATTTAGCGCTTTCATTTCACGTACGACAAACAACTTTTGGCAAATTACGTATCTAATAAGTATATTTATGTCTAATTAGATGGGTATAATTTTCAAAATATATTTTTTATATACAAGTGATTGTTGATTATAAGACATGTAGCCCGTTCGTACACAATATAATTTATAGAGTGCAATAGAGTGCAAAGTGAGTGCATTAAAATGGCATAGAACAATAAGCTAAATTTTTTGCGGGGTTCGCTAGTGTCACCCTGGCTCTCTCCGCACATTTTATTAAATAACTGTTTAACTATTGGGGTGCAATAGATAATTTATAGGGTGCAATAGAGTGCAAAATAGGTGCATTAAAATGGCATAGAACAATAAGCTAAATTTTTTGCGGGGTGTGCTAGTGTGACCCTGACTCTCCCCGCACATTTTATTAAATAACTGGTTAACTATTGGGGTGCAATAGAGTGCAATGTGGGTGCATTAAAATGGCATAGAACAATAAACTAAATTTTTTGCGGGGTGTGCTAGTGTCACCCTGGCTCTCTCCGCACATTTTATTAAATAACTGTTTAACTATTGGGGTGCAATAGTTAATTTGTAGGGTGTAATAGAGTGTAAAGTGGGTGCATTAAAATGGCATAGAACAATAAGCTAAAATTTTTGCGGGGTGTGCCAGGGTGACGAAGCTGCATCTCACACGTTTTTGACAAATATCAAAACAACATTTGATTGACATTATGTGCGCATGCAATAGTCGCTACGCCTATAGTTGTTTATTGTTATTATTTTTGTAAAAATATGCTAACAAGTAACAACGCCCCTATTAAATAATCGTATCACATTCTTCGATATATAAGTATTGTTTTTAAAAATAATTTTTTACATTATACTAATTATAGTTTTTTATCTTGTTATTCTAAAGTAAAGACATTTTTGCCATGAAATACTTGTGGCAAAATTTAATAATTATGTAGAGAAGTAATTTAAAAGCATTTTTGTGTCTTTTATTGATGCCACGTAATAATTGTAAATTTAAAATAACTTTAAAACTTTGATATTTTAGATTCTGGGTTTTTTCGTTTTTGGCCTTGGTATTATTGCCCAATTGGGTATACATATTTTGTCTACTTGCCATGAACAGCTTCATGATGAAGTTTGCAAAAAACAAAACTCACATTGATGCAGAGTTCATCTTAATAATATGTCTTTGCTTTACAGACAGAAAAATTGCGGCAATACATTTTTGAAGCAATTCCATGGGAAGGTAATGTTGGTTTGCACAGAGATATGTTAATGTTCTTGACAGGGGCCTCCATTGAGCTAAATATTGAAAATGGACCATTTGGAGCATTTAATAGAGAGTTTATAGTACAGGTTAATGGATTATTAATGGATTTTTGCTACATCAAATTTTTGATATTTAAATATTTTAGTTGTATAAATTTGTCTATGGCTTTTCCGCATTCCTATATCAATTTGTTGATTTTTAAAATATCTTTAGTGCTTTATAGCATATCACTCTATTAACCGCAATAAATAACGTACGTATTTACATAACACAATTAATCTTAATATATGTTTGTTTGACTTATAAATTTCTATTAAACTGATTTTATTTATATGCTTTTATATTACCTTGACTTGTCTGTCAGTAAGTCAGTCAGTTAGTCATTCGGACATTCGGTCAACATTTCATGGTT
>JARJDW010009352.1:0-11586 GCA_030264715.1 Adinopsis sp. GC000173
AAACAGAAATAACACTATTTTCATATTATTTTGCTACCAGTGTTGTTAACGTAACACACACCAAAATGTGGAATGCACCGTTCAGAAATAATTTTTCGCGGTGGAGCCACCTTAAGAAAATTTCAATCAAATTCCTGAAATCTTAAAAACATCCCACGTATTTATATAAATTGAAGTTCGTTAAAATTTTTCAGTATTTAAAAGCCAAAACACTTGTTTTACATGATTTCCTTACCTTCAGGAACCAACTTCTCATCAACTTGCGTCTCGACAAGCACCACATCATCCTCGTCAATCGGAGTTAGCCATAGTTCCTCATCGTCGTCCAAAGGTTCGTCCGGCGGTATATCTTCGTGCAACCGCTTACGCTGTCTCTTACCAAAACGAGGTATCTCATCGCTATCGCTACTGCTTGAGGATAATGAATCAACGCTTGCAACGCTATATTTAGCACGTATAATGCTACTTCTGTGTCCATGTAACTCGTCTTCATAAACCTTCGATGAACGACGCACATGGTGACGGGCCTCATGATGTCGTGGACCGTCGCCGGCGCCGCCGCCACCAGCCGCGATGCTACTTTCCGTACTCTTTAACCTTTGACGCCGATGCCGCTCAATCACAAGGCTGCTGCGCGTATGCATGTCGCTACTCGACTGCGACATAATCTGATGACTGCGCGCCGATGGTTCCATCCCCAAACCAGCGTGCGAACTGGCCCTATCCATAACTTTCCCATGCTTGTAGGGCGGACTATCGTCCGCAACGCTTTGTGGGCCCGTGTGGCGCGAGTGCAGCGTCCACTTGTTCAATTGCTTCGATGAGTGCGACGTCAAAATGCTACTCTTGCGGCTATGCAACAACGTCGATGAGCGATCGGCACCCCTTATCATACCACCATCCCCAGACTGCTTCTTCTTCACGCTGCCACGGCGTTCCATTCGACGGCGCGCCCTTGGTCCAATGAGCGTTTTCTTTACCGCCTCAACTATGCGAAGCCGATCGGCGAGTTCCTCTTTGAAATGGACTTCAATCGACGATTGAAGCGAGGAAGACGCTGCACATTAAAAAATACATTAATACAGTTTTAAATAAAGAACAGTTTTGTATTATTTTTATTATAATTTCGATTTATTTCAATTTTTACTAACCGAAAATAAAGATGTGAAAATGGGAGGGAATTTTGAGGGACCGAATAGGACTCACTTAACTTTGGAGGAGATTTAGGTTCGATCAGTATTTTAGGTAATGGTCGCGGAAAAAATGAGGGTTTTTAGGAGATACTAGGTGGAAACCTATCATGTAAAGATTTAAATTTTTAAGAACCGAAAATAGAGATGTGAAAATGGGAGGTAGTTTTGAGGGACCCAATAGAACTCACTTGAACTTGGAGAGGATTGACGTTCAATCAGTGTATTAGGTAATGGTCGGGGAAAAAATGAAAGTTTTTAAATGGTACTAGGTGGAAAGAAATAATGTAAAAACTTCATGAATTTGTAGTATCTACCCAATTAATCTGAAATCACTACACAGTGGGTTGCATGTCCTAATAAGTCCCAATAAATAGTATTCAGAGGAAATGAAATTCTTATCATTGCGAGTGTAATATGAAGTACTGTCAACCATTAAATAAAAGTTATCCGGTTAATCATACGGATACTTTATGTAGGTATCCGGTTATCCGAATATATTTTTTTAACCGAATATGTTTTTCTAACCGAATATGTTTTTCTATCCGGATATTTTTTTGTATCTGAATATTTTTTTGCAGCCACATATTTTTTTGCATCCGGATATGTTTTTGCATCCGGATACTTTTGGTTATTCAGATATATTTATAATAGCTAGATCTGGGCGATTATTTAATTCTATAAACAAATTTCGATTATTTTGATTAATCGATTATTTCGATTAATCCATTATTGTTTTATTATTCTAATAATGGATTTATTTCGATTATTCTAATAATCTAATAATCGGACAATCCGAATTTGAATAATTTTTTAACCGAATAACTTATTCAATACCAAGTATTTAGCAGGCCATAAAGCTGCCAAGAAATAATGAATATATGCGTGCGTGCACTATCCGTATTCATCAGCAAAACGATAAATTTCAGTTAATCAAATTCAAAAATCAAATCAATTTAGAATTTTCAGAAAAATGAACACCTGCTCAATGCCTATATAAATTTTATCCGAATAATCTATCCGGATTGACTAACCGGATAGCTTATTCGGATAACCAAACCGGATAACTTATTTGGTTTGGTTATCCGAATAACCGGTTTTATGGTTAACATTTGTAGTAACCAACCGAATAAAAATGAGCATTATTTTAACCGGTTAACCGGTTAATCCGTATACTGTTGACACCCTTAGTAATAAGATATTGTGAATTTTATTTATTATAGCAAGGAAATTGCAAATAAATCTTTGGGAATTATTGGAATGAAAATAGATATTAATTGCCATCCAAATCTCTAACCAAAGAAAATTAATTTGTTATGTTAATAAAATTTGTTAGAAATCGATTGTAGATAAAAGTAATTCTATAATAATAATTACTCCGCGCCGTTCTGGCACTCTCGCCCGAACGCCGCCGGCCTCTATGCTCGTACGAGTGGCCACGCATACGCTTTCCACCTCGGCGATACTGATCGCTGTCGCTGCTGGTCGAATCTGAAGCGGTACGCTCATCTATTGAATCGTTAAACGTCGCCGTACTCTTGCGCTTCGCCCGCTCCGCCGCCCTAATCGTCTCGCTCATCGTTAGCAAATTAGCGCTATCTGATTTCGCGCGATAAAATTCCGCCTCGTTAAATGGGAAGCTAGTGCGCTTTAACGTCGCATCCAGCGTACTCGTCAGCGACTTGATGCGCCTCCTCTGGACACCGCACTTCCGTCCTGTCGCTTGAATAGACGATGTTTTAGTGGCGCGCCGTATCATCGACGCGTGAAGCACCGCCGCGTCAAATAAGCGTGAGCGCACAGACTGTTCGCGATTTGATGTTGTCGAACGCTCAGCTGAACGTGATTTGGCTTGTTTCAACATACGAGCTGACTGGTTCGGCGACTTGCTCTTCATCGATTCAGCCGAACGCGGCGTTTTTTGGCGACGCAAAAACGACGACTTATTTCGCTGAACCGATCCTGCAATTCGCGCTGCGGAACGCGACGGTGCTGTCGGCATAACGATCCGCGAATGCATCGAACGTACTTTACTTGCCTTGCCGGTGAGGGCTGTACTATAGGTGTGATGCACTTTCTTGTTAAGGGTCGATGGTGCCATCTTGACCCCACTTGGCTTCGTCTTCTGCCTTGAACCTCTACGGGAGCGTTTTTTCACAGGTTGCAAGGGGGCGCCTGATGGAGATGGAGAATCCGATGGCGAGTCTTCCGTTTCATCCTTCACACCAACGCTAAAGCGCACGTCCACCGTTGACATAAGCCCCAAATGATGGCTGGGCTCCAACGCTGCAAAAAAAAGAATACATATGTTAATTCGGAAATTGGTTGCAAAACAACATAATACAGGATTTTGCTTTACAATTATTCACTTTTTTTATATATTTTGATTCATTTAACAGTTAGTTAGAGTTGACATTGCATGGTTTTTCACGCATAATATATATTAATTACATTAATAAAATTCTATGTAAAAGAAGTTAAGTAATTATAATAGGTTTATCCCACATGAAATTGATTTCTGTCCGATCGTCAGTTTGTGCAATGATATTTTTGCATGCCTAAAATGTAAATTGATTGTATTGCTTAATGGTGAATTTCTTACATTTTGGCACAAATGGTAAACACGCTCTTGAAGGTAGGTGAGAAAAATAGAAATTTTCAAATTCTTTTCTTTTACAATAAAAATTATGTTACTAGGTCTCTGTTGATCACTCCCAAATAAGGTCGCAACCTTCGACCCTTGAAATTTAAAAAGAGCGTGTTTTGGTAAACTATAAGTTGCCCAGTTTTATCAACAATCGAACGGAAATCACATTGATGGGAAATACCAAATTACAATCATTGATATTATTAATTTGAAGTTCTATTGTCTTTTGCTGCATTTTTTGTGTTTTGTTCTTTCAGTCAGTCCGGCTTTGTTGCTTATTCGACTACGATGGTAGTCAAAATTCTTCTCAATAACTTTTTTGCATGCTCAAAACGTAAATTTGTTATTTTTGTAAAATATAGGCAGCGATAAATTACATACCCTCAATCACATATTACTTTATTGCGACTCGGCCCTGCCGATTTATTGATTGCGTGAAATTGATAAGAAACGGTGCAACTGTCAAAGCAGTGAATGACTGCGTGCCTGTGTGGGCTCTAATCACTACATTTTATGCATCTATATGTCCCAAATGTAGCCATTGGAACGCACCCGACTATTTCAATATCCATTAAGCAATGTCATTTCCTATATTGCACAAATGTGACGTTTTCGTCAAGTTTTTTGCGTTTATAGGCATAAAAATAAAAATATAATGGATAAATAATCACTTAAAATGCACAAATCCTGCAATAATACATTAAATGTTCCTTGATTTTGACATCAGATTGTTCAAAGGATATTCACAAGAAAATCTAGTAGATTAACGAATTTAATTAACCAAAACCGGAAAAATTTGACATAGCTTGCATACTAGTGTCAGCATCATCACTTTTTCAAAATTTCATTTAAACAAATATCTAAAAATTATTTTTTCTCTTGATTTTTAATAAAATTTCCACTAGCTGCAAAGGTTTAGCCAAAAATCGTAACAATGGAACCTTGAAAATTTTTTAAAACAATTAATTGCAAGCGCTTTTATTCTTACCGTTCTCCATAAGCGGCGCCAATTGCTCGTCATCGTCCAGCTCCTTATCATCATGAGTACTTGGCACTTTAACAGTCACTTCCTTTTCGGACATTTTACTGACAGACACGTTTTCTCAAAACGCTCCCAATCGTCAACAAAACGCACTTGTTTTGACAATCATTGCCAACTCGCTTTATTTGCCCGACAAAGTAGATCAGTTTCCACTTGGAATGTCAGTCTATATTTTTATAACAACGTATAACTTCGTAATACGCTGAAGACGATTAGTTCTAGATGAAATAAAACGCACAATCCACTAATTATCGCGTTGATTTTGCGATAATTTAGCAAAACATTAACACGCCCAAACCTTGTTCACATTAATTGTGCTCAAGTTGGCGGTATGATGTTGTCGTGCGTTTATTATAATGTTGATCGGAGGCGGTTCGTAGTAACCGGGAGCGTGGCGCACTCCTGTAATCCCAGCGACGATGGAGGTTATATTCGGAGACAGGTTTTTCAAGGCCCATGCTTCAAATATATCCCTCCACGCCTAACCCCGCTCTTATTTTTACTTGCCCTACTGGGCATAAGAGAGTCGTACTGCTTCTCGACAAACCGTATGAGTAGGGTTTGGGAAGACTCGGTTTTTTCAGACTCGGCGAGTCCGAGCCCAATTCGGTCAGACTCGTCGAGTCCAAGTCCGAGTCCGAGTCCTGGAAAAATATTTGTTTTATTCAAAATTGAATACAAGTGAATACAGCGAATATAATACCATTTATCATTTTTAGTGTAATCTAGCAATGAGCGCCGAAGATAATATAGGCCCTACCGATTTGAAGAGAAGGACTCTTTTGTACCTATTCGGAAGCGTAGAGAAAAGCAATGGTACAGAAGCACTACTACCAGCATCAACACCAACATTTATAAATACCATACCATCCGATTGCATTCCTGGTAGAATTGGAGAGAAATTGAATCATCGTTGCAAGAATGCACTCATAAATATTCTACGTCACAATAAGCCCATCGAGGTGGCGGGGGTTCCCATTCCGATCATGGAAACTTTCGTTAGTCAACATTGTGTGCATGGCATGGTTAAAAAGGAATTACTTGAATTGTGTGCCATTGCACGTGAGGAAGTCCGTTGTTATCGTAAGAATGCTCCGAGAAGACATAAAGGTAGGAGCATTGAAGAGTCAGCAATAAACAAAGTATACCTCTTGGAACCACCTTAAATATATCTGTAATAAATAGCCAAACATGAGTTTATACTTATTTCGTTCCAATGAAAGTAAAGTCTTCCTCCTTCTCCTCACCAGTCTAACATTCTGTAGTTACTACGGCTTACCAGATCATTAGTCTATCGAAGAATTATCATTTTTATAGACTTTTAGCGTTAAATTTTATAAAATAGATTTTTAAATAATTCAGTTTTTCAAATCTTGCATCATCAAATTGAGGAATTTTGGCCTCCGCTGTTTAGAAGCACCTTTCTGTGGGGTGGTACTTCCTCCATGCGGGTATGCACAGCGTAATTTCATTGCAAAATCTAAATGTTGGGAAAGGTATGGGGCAATATTCTTATCAGTAAGAAATATTGCTTGCATCGCAATTATTATCACAATCGTAAAAATATTATTTTATGAGCATCATTATGACCGGAGCACTACAATTCCTTGCAACATATCGTCGTCAAGATGAAGGTACAAATGCTTCTTTTTCGCTTCTTTGCCGCGCTGTTAATCTTGGAAAGTTGCTGATTTTCAAGTAAATACAGCGAATATGATACCATTTATTATGGTTAGTGCAATCTAGCAGTGAGCGCTGAAGATAATGTTGAGAAAAAACGGCTTCTTGCCAGAATCCTACCAGGAGCAACCTATCATCGCTTCGAAGATCTGCAGCGCATTTGTAGTCCATCATTCAAAAAAGCCTGAATTTAAGTTCCTATGTGCCTAGTGAACCAACTTTAAGTTACGCTCACCAAAATCCTATCGCCAATTTTACGCCAAGATGTACGTAATGAGTCTGATCAAGAATTGGGTCATCGTTGCGAACTATGCAATGATACAGGTTTTAAGTATTGATAATTCCAAAGAGCTGGTGAGTGTTTTTTTCACATTTTTGCAATTAGCTATAGCTGTGCAAATAAAAATGAAAAAAAATAGTAACAAGCATAAACGAAAAGAAAAAGTCGGAAATTTATCAGACAAAACAGGTGTGCTGAAAAGTTTCAAGCTTCTTCATAATTTTGGTTTTTTTACTTTGGTTTTTGATGTGTTTTTTACTTCTTAGGAATTCTTTATAACACAGCAAGAACAATAATAAAAGGAAAATAGTAAAAAGCATTAACAAATATAAAAAAACGAAAAAGTTGGAAATTTATCAGACAATATGTCAACGTTTCAAATTTTTTCATAATTTCGTTTATTATCTTTTGGTTTTGATGTTTTTTGACTTTTTTGCAATCACTTAAACACAGTGAGAACAATATAATAAAAGAAAATTAGTAAAAACCATAAACAAACAGGAATAGATACAAAAAAGTCGGAAATTTATCAGCCAATACAGGTTGTCTGAAAAGTTTCAAACTTCTTCATAATTTTGTTTATTTTCCTTTGGTTTTAACATTTTTTTTTCTTTTTTGGAAATTATTTATAATACAGCAAGAACAATAGTAAAAGGAGAATAGCAAAGAACATAAACAAAAATAAAAAACAAGAAAAAGTCGAAAATTTATCTTACAATACAGGTGGCCTGAATATTTTCGAGCATTTGCATAATTTTATACTTTTTATTGGTCTTTAATGTTTTTTTGTATTATTTTGATCGTTTTTGGCATTCTTGCATTAGAAACTATTTATTACCTTTTGTGATGGTGATGTCGTTTATTTTTGAAATGAGCGAGAAACAAGTGAGAATTACTGCATGCGACTTCTTTGACATTAAATACTCTGCCTTATTTACGGTACGGATTGCATCAATCTGTAATATAATTTATGTAGAATCATTTTCTTTTCAGGTGTGTTCTACAATTACAAACTATGTGTTTATTTTGCTGCAATTTGAAGATAAACGTTCATCATCTACGAGTATCAGTAGTAGTAGTACAAATTTAACTTAATTAAATAAAATAAACGCAAGTAATCGAAAAAATCTAATATGCGCTTCGACATTAAGGGTACTTTAATGCCTTATATGTTCATTAAATGAATCTTCATACTCGGCATTAAAGAATCAACTTATGGCCTCGATACATAAATAATTATTTTGCTTGTTGTCATTGCCAACGAGCGATAAATGGCAATTCTATTATTGCACCATTTTTGTATTGAAAATCAACGTTTTCACAACGAAAAGGTAAATGATTTAGTTATATGATCTATGAGCGATCCATTACCCAATACGTGTAATTTTAAGATCACAAACAATAATACATAAATAACTATTATAATATTTATACATGTATAAACCACCCCAAATTGCTGTATTTATTCTAGAGCCAAAATAATAGATTATAATCAATAAACGCTTATTTAAATAAATATAGACTGAATATATACGTGTCTGTACACGTTAATTAGCTGCAACAGTTTAGACACGCAANAAAACCAAGCGTTTGTAATTCTTACTACTCACTATATTATATAAATGGTTTACCAAGCGATTGCTACAAATATGTTAAACCTTATTAATAATATTATTATTCTCTGATATAATAAAGTGCTTAAAAAGTATTATACAATATGTTCACATCGATACGATGCGTTGTGTACTCGCCGATTATATAAAATTAATAATCTTTAACCCAACAACAGCGGATTCATACAATAATTAAGTGTTTAACTCGAAACTTGATTATATTAAGGCAAAATAGTATCAAATACAAACATACAATGAATTTACAAATAGCATTATTCACTTTGACGCTATATCCGTTGTGTGGCCGTCGAGGATATTAAGGAAATAGTTGCAATACAACTTATCAAGTTGGAAACCTTAGGAAGTTGGAAACTTGTTAAGCTGGCTGATTTCTCTGAAAACGTTTGAAATCCTCATATTTTAACTTGAATAGTTAAAAAAAATATTAAGTTGAACAATTCGCCAAAGAACTAACGCGTCCAACAAACCGAGGTTTACTGTATTCAGGGAGAACTCTAAACAAATACCCTGATAATGTTTAAATAAAGTGTTTAAAGATTGCTTAGTATAAAAAGCATTCTACACTCCAAAACGATGTCCTGTGCGGTGATAGAGGATATAAAACGAATAATAAAATATTGCGGATTCATCGGTTTGATTCCCCGCTACAAAAGAGTGTTTCGAAAGCAACGAATCAAATCATTAATTGTGACAATTATAATACTAAGCACTTGTTTTTATTCAATATACTACAACATCAGCAATGAATTAATAAAAAGAAAAACAGAGTTAATCTTAAAAATGATGTCAATATTACTTGCCACCGCTGAAAATGTCTATGTGATTTTGAGCTTCACAATGTGGAAGTTTATTCAATTTGTGGCGATATTTAATAAATTTGATGCGATTGATGCGATTATCGGTAAAGCTGAGTTTAAAATTGAAAAACAATCAATCCGTAGGCCGTTTGTGCTGGTTAACGTAATGTGTTTGTCTGTAGTAGGCATCGATGTTGTCACCAGGTTTATCAGCCTTGGCCCCGTCATAATATTTTTAATATTAGAATATTGGAAGTTCTACTTAATCCTACTACAAACATGTCTGATGGTATACATATTAAAATGTATCGAACATCGCTTTAAATTTCTAATTCAAATTATGCAAGATGATTATTTTCAATTTCCTACAGTCATTAATCTGCATGCAAATTTATGTGACACAGTGGATTTGTTTAATACGCTATTTGGTTGGCCGATGTTCGTCACCTTCCTGCAGATTATGCTGAATATACTGGCGAGTCTCGAGACGATCGTCGGCGAGCAGGATTTGAATGTGATCGACATCGTGCTGGTAGCTGAATGGGGATTTATCTTTGCAGTAAGTAAGTCGATTATTAAAAAAGGGTTGTTCAAAAAGTTTCAAAAGATTGAGGCGTCTCCTCTCAAATATTTTTTCCAATATCACTTAATTTTATTCTCTTATTTCTCTGCCCAAAATATTCCCTAATTCCTCATTAGTTTTGCTTATTCATTCATCTCCCCAATTTATCAAATTTCTTTGGTCAATTCCCTGCATTTCTATCCTAAATTTCCCACATTTCAATCACCTGAATTTGCTCTAATTTTGCTCTCTTAAATTCCTTCTCTCAATTCCCTCCGAAATTTCCCCTCATTTATTTCTCTCCGAATTTCTTCCTGTTATTGAATTTACCACATGTCATTGAGGAGATCTCCTCAATCTTATCCCAATATCACCAGATTCCTCTTTTCTGAATGTTTTCTGTTTTTTTCTTCCTCTTCTCATTCTTTTCTCCTAATTTCTCCCCATTTCTCTCACTCTTTTAATTTCTTATCACCTCTTCCTCTCTACTAATAAATGAAGAATGACAGGAATATGGGGAATGAGGGAAAGAAAATTATCTGAGAAATGGTGGGAATTGGGAATAATTAGGAGAGAAGTTCAGAGAAGTTGAAAGGGAAATGAGCAAAAGTTGATATTATGAGCGGAATAAGAGGAAAATAAGAGAGAAATGAATAGAAATTTTTAGGCCACTCACTTATATCAATAGTTTGAATTCAATCTTGTTTTAGTGGCAATGTATCTACATCACTCTGCATTGCGTCCGAGTAGAGAACGTTGGTACATTAACGATAACGCATTGTGCCAATTACGTCATTCGGCATTCGTGTCGCTTCAACAGTCAACCGCTGATGGTGTTCTATCACGAGTGCATTCAGCGTCGGCCAAACTTCACCGCTGCCGGATTTTTCCCAATTGGTTTTCCGTCGTTATTCATGCTGATCAATATGGTGTCTACGTATTTTATTGTCATATTACAAGTTTATAATAAATAATAAACTTTTCTCTTCACTTGACAAATCTGTCTATGAAATAACATAAGCCTAGAAATTTAACGTATCCTTACTTTGTCACTTTTACGATTCATATTTATAATTATTAAATTTTAAATAAAGCTTTGGTACACTTAGTTTGCATTTCTTGAAATTTGCTAGTAAAAAAATCATAAAATTTTATGTTCACTAATAAGCCATAAAATTTTTATTAGAATCATACTTTAAAAACGTGAAATTAGTGAATAAATTTCAGTACAATCCAACAATATGAAGTGGGTGGCAAGCAATATCAAAGCGATGCTGAAATACTGCACTATTCTGCATTTTGTCCCGAATTTTGATGTTCACCAACAAAAATTCATCTGCAATCATTTAAGATCCATGCTGATTTTGATCACTTTCGCTATAATTTAC
The DNA here is from genome assembly GCA_030264715.1 of Adinopsis sp. GC000173. Lineage (NCBI taxonomy): Eukaryota > Metazoa > Arthropoda > Insecta > Coleoptera > Staphylinidae > Adinopsis > Adinopsis sp. GC000173. The sequence continues at coordinate 11,221 of JARJDW010009352.1, forward strand.
ATTTATTCAATCTACGATCGGGTGTGCAACAGTTTGTTAAATCGTCCAATTATGTTATGTTATAACCAAGTGTTTCTCTTTTTAATTTTTTTCTCTAAAAGATTGTAATCATTAAACGCTTATTGAAATAAATATATACTGAATATATACGTGTCTATACACATTAATTAGCTGCAATATTTCAGACACGCAGTCTAAATATTAATAATTAATAAGTATGTACAATAGATATAATATTGTTCACATTGACACGATGTGTTGTGCAGTGGTCGACGATATAAAACTAAAACTTAAAACCAAGCGTTTGTAATTCTTACTACTCACTATATTATATAAATGGTTTACCAAGCGATTGCTACAAATATG
>JARJDW010009362.1:0-54749 GCA_030264715.1 Adinopsis sp. GC000173
AGGTTAGAATTTTTTGTCACTATCTGATGGAAACACGGATTGAAATAAATAACCTTCATTAAACGTCATATTTCAATGTTATTCAATTTCTTATGTCGAAAATGTATATTAAAAATGTGAATTCAACCAATAGGAGAAGAGAATAAGTTACTCGAGGTTTTTTTAACTGGCACTGTAGCGACGGTATAAGTTATCCCCACACTTATACCTCTAATAAGCTTATCCGGTGATTGTAAAACCCATTGTCAGTCACCATCCCTGGTATAATGCTATCCGAGATTTATCCGGGCATTGTAAAAGCGGCCCTTAGTCTTAGAGTTTATTTAGTTTCATTATCGACTGTATATTAACAACAGAAAGATGTAGCATTAAATGTAGTATAGTTGTTTTTTTTTGTAATTTTGTAGAAATGTAAATGTAAAAACATTATAGAGAGACTAACAATCAGGGGACACACATAGAAAGACATCAAGCATCGAGTTTAAATGTTTTAGCAGGCAGAAGAGATAGTTAAGACATTCCAAAGCCGTTTTAAGACCGAGCATATCCCTAACTACTTATTATGACTACCAGAATTTACTAGCTCAATGTTCCATAGTGAAGCATCAAGCATTGAGCTATAAAATTCTGGTAAATAGCAATTGTGAGTTCTAAGAGATCTTTGGGGTGCTTAACTTTTATTGGGTCTTACACATCTTTAACTATCTCTTTTGCCTATAAGAATTTACTAGCTCGATGCTTTATAGTGAGGCATCAAGCATTGAGCAAGAAAATTCTGGTAGGCAGTAGATATAATAAGAGACGTACTCGGTCTTAAAACAGCGTTGAGGTTCCTAAAGTGTTATGCGCTGCACATAACGCACATATCTATCTATTATATTTCTACTGCCTACCAGAACGTTCTTACCCGATGCTTGACGCCTCACTATGTGCGCAGTTAAGTAAGTCACTACAATATGAATCATTCTTCGTTGTTTTTATAAATTTGTTTGTGATGATCCTCGATATTCATGTTGTAATGCTAATTATTTATTTAAAACATGCAAAAGAAAATTTAAGTATCAAATAACGCATTTAGTCAGAGTGAATCGCGCATATATTTGAAATACACACGTACTTTTATGTTAAGCTAATCTGATAGTAAATGAGGGTTTACATATGCATTGCTTTGGAAGCGCCAATAAAATAAAATTGCATGTGTAAACACCAAATTGCATGCAAGTCGAAGTAATCGATGCATGAACAGAAAATATCTGTAGCCTTCTGAATTTTGCTTACGGCAATGATGACTCATGGGCAAGAAAACAATCACATACATGGGCGTTATCTGCAAGTCTAAACATAAATTTGCGCGTATTTCCCCAGATATCATACCACTTTCGTTATTTGATGTTGTGTATGCTCGGTTAGATTGCTGTATAAAAATTAAAGACACAATTTGAGTACCAAAATCAAGTATTAAACTTTTATCAGATCTGCACAATGCATCAATCTTGTATCAACGTAAATGTTGTTAAAACCACTTATTATGCTCATTATGATCACCTTCACCTCTTGCTATCGATTTAATAATGAAATAAGCTTACTAAAAATCTGTAATTTTTAGTAGCGAGTATAAACCCTAGTTGGTGTGCAAGTACAACTGGTGAAACCATTGGCGCTTCTAAAACTATGCATGAGTAGAACCTCATTTAGGCTCTCTATATCGGAAAATCATTTCATTTGAATGAAACTCATTGAATTTCGTTCATTCTAATGCTGCTACTTCGCATTCTGCTCTTTTTGTTACTAATAAGTGAACTAACGAATTAATGATACCATATACTTGATACAATGTTTTGAGAAAATATTAAATGAATATTATTTTTAAGTTTTTTTTATATAAATAAACAAGTGTAAGACATTTGCTACGTTTATATGTTTACTAGTTATTAATTTAATATTAAAAACGCCAAATTCATTTAATGAACGAAGAGAACTACTGAGGAAGGAAGCACTACTAATGAAACCATGAATATTGAGTTTCAAATTATTCAACCCGAATGAACCATGAGAGGGCTCTTATGATTCATATGATTCGGATCACTTCGATCATATTGAAAAAAAAACGGTTTATATGAACCGTTTGTACATAAATGACCTCTCTTCTACTCTATATATAGTCTCTTTTACGTTTACTACAACATTATAAATATTAAAACAATCGTACAACATTTTAGAGGTAGACCGTTTATGAACGAACGAATCTTTAATATGAACGAGCTGATCCGAATCATAAGAGTCATAAGAGGCCGGCTCATCGTTCTTGTAGTTTGAATCATTCGAAATCAATATTCGTTCGTTTGTTCATTTGTTCACTGGACCTGTTCCAAACACCAGTAGTTTCCTTCGTTCATAAAATGAATTCAACGCAAAATTCAGCAAATGTATCTTACGTTTATTTATTTATGAAAGAAGTATTTATAGACTAAGAGTTGGAATGTCTCTAAAATGATTATCATATTTTAGGGTCTCGTTCATTCCTTCGCTCACTTAAGAGTGAATCTAAAAGAACCGGATCATTGAAATGAAAGAGATTTCAATGAGTCGGATCATTCAAATAAACCGATCTTCCCATCTCTACATTAGATTCTACACCTTTTTTGGGTTAAAAATCAAAAGAAAGCATGAAAAAATAAATCAATAATCGATCTACTCTTCAATTAACTGAGCAAACGGAATTAAAATTGTACCGGCTGATTTTGCTTGCAACTACGTTTATATTTACATACATGTAAACCTTATGAGAAAAATTGTCTTCCGCTTTTGACGGATTGGGCGCTTATTATTGAAGATATCAAGTTCATTTAAAAAAGAAAATAAAGTTAACTAAGATATACAGGTTGCTATAGAGGCCCTGTTTTTAACAAGCCGTTTTTAAGTACCAAAATAGTAATGTAAAAAATCAGTTTACATTTTTTTACACACACATATGACATCAAAGTAAAAATAAGCGTTCCATAGCGACCTGCGTATATTATTTAGATTTATTTTCTTTTTCGTATGAAATTGATATCTTGAATAATAAGTCAAAAACAAACGACTCTTTTTTGCATATTATTTACATTGAGATATAAATGAATCGGCAAGTACAGCCTTATTTAATATTTCAATTGAATCGGAATTATTGCACAGCTCTTTTTATAATTAGCTCTTATTTCACACTTTTCTTATCAACAAACAACAAACAACTCTTTTTTCATAAATATCTTCTATTGTACGTACCTAATCATTAAAGTATTGGATGAGTAAATTAATCAATTAATAGAATAATCAATCACCTGTTAAAATAATCGATTATTACAATACATTAATCGATGAATCGATGTTTTCTTTGTCAACTATCATCGAGCTATGATTAATCGATTGTTACTTTCGATGAATCTAAATGTTTGCACAGCTTTAATTATTAGTGAATATTTTACTAATTTAAATCTGTTTTTTGTTTTCAGACGACGAGTGTCTACAACCAATTTTCGCCTATGGATTTACCAGCGAAATTTATGGGCGTTACTTCAACCCGAAGTGGGAAGACCTCGCAACATCTCGCCGCAATACTTCGCTGAGAATGTGCTTGCACGAAGTCGCCTATGCCCATGGTTGAATCGCGAACTGAACGCTCTCCTCGGCGGCAATGCGCAGCAAGTCATGTTTCTTATCTCTGAAATACTGATCAAACTCTGTTCGTATCACATTCAAAGCACACAATTTCGAACGTTCCTCGAGGAGCATCTGCATGAGCAAACTCAGCATTTCATCCACGAATTCTATTCATTTATGAAATCGCCGTACGATATGATTGGTTACGATCGTAATGTTAAATACGATTTCAATAGCTCCACTGTGAATATCACCGACGAGTACGATTCCGATTCGGATAATACTGAGGGTGTAACCGAGTACGTGCCACCGATACGCGTAGATCCCGTTGTTATTGAAATTAATTCCGATAGTAGCGATTCCGACGTAATTATTGAACCGGAACCAATTGTTGTTGATTCGGATTCGGATACGATTGAGAATCCGGCGGAGCCAGTAGAGAAGACAAGACCCATTTTACCATTAAAGATACGGCTCAAACACAAGCGCAAGTCACGTGAGAATCGCTCCAGATCGCGTAGTCATTCATCCTCCACCGATAGCGATTCATCTAGTTCGTTCGATTCGAATCAACCCTCATCCAGAAACAGAAAGTTAAAGTCAAAGTATAAGAGAAAATATTATATTGTAAAGAATGATAAATCGTCGGAGGATGAGGTGATCAATTTGTTGACTTCGGACAATGAAAATGAACGCAACGAGCCGATTATGCCGTTTAAAATCCGCTTTAAAAATGGGAGCGATGAGCGATCGAAGCGTCCGATATCCGATAGCAGTGATTCGGATTGCTCGACGTCGCGGAATACGAAACGTTCATCAAAATCTTCCAAGCAAAGTCGTTCAAAATATTATATTGTAAAGAAGGAGCGCAGTGAACATAGTGGCAAATCCAAGCACAAATCCAAGTCCGAGTCGAAAAAGCGAAAGTCGTCGAAGAGTAAACGCTTGATGAAGAAAAGCCAGTGCCCCGAAACCGTCACCACCGCAACGCAATTTGATTTGAACGATTCGTTGGAGAGCGGTATTGATTTCGCACAACCTGGACCCAGTTCAAGTAGCAGGGATCTTGAAACTTATACACCACCATTGCCACACGTTGGAACGTTGAAGAACGAGATCAAATGCGAAGATGTAATGCACATTCCTGGCCCAAGTACGAGTTCAACTACTCCTCCAACCGACGATAGATACAAATTTCCAATAAACTTCACAGATAGAGTATGTTATAAATCAGAATTGTAATTAATTATTCTAGTTATTGATACAGTTAAGTTAATTGATATATATTTAAAATCCATATTCCATAATTTGTTTAAATGTAATCTAATTCAAGCTTTCATAAGATTTTTAGTTCAATAATAAAAAGGTTAAAAAATCATATAATTTTTGTTGTTGTATTGTTGCCTGTATAATTATTACAAATTATTATTAATGAACGTTAAAAATTGTAAAATTATTATTTATAATATTATTGATAAAATAGCGACGAAATCATGAAATTCGCAGTGAATATATTTTGTCTAGAATAAACGAGGTTATGTATATACCTGTTTTTCTAATTACAACAAACAAATTAAATTTGATTTTACTGTTATTAATAATGTTATAGGTAAATTGGCTGTTTGAAGGTCCCATTACACATTACACCGCATTACATACATTACATATTTAAATCCTTTGAATCATTCAACAATTATATGAGTAGAAGAACAATTGTGCATTGTTGGTTGCCTATAGATGAAATGCTATTACCGCTATTACAGCGTCCTGCAATATTTTATGTTTACGTCATTTAATTGCATCGTACCAGTCGGTGCAGGTGGTGTTTGACAAAACCAGTAAATAAATGTTAAATGCTTTAAAAACGACATTAATGTAGTTTATAAAACGTTCCAATTTTGTTTTTATAGTGAATAGATTGAAATATATTTTTATTACAATATTTTTGTAAAGAGGAAATATTAAAAATGGTAGATAGATTAGGTAAGAATTGTGAAATTGTGATGCTAAGGTGCTAAATATATTCATAAAAATTCAGAGTGATATTACAATAACACACACAGCTATTAATATTTGCAAAATGAATTGTTGAAAGTTTTTGGTTCATCTGTTATCGCCAACACAGACAAATGATTAATTCGTTTTGATGAATCATTATCAGTCGGTCACACTGACTGCAAACTTCTATTTACTATCAGTACTATCTAACAAATTTCCTTAAAATGTCTGTTGCAGTTAACAGCGAAGCAAACACGCGACGTATTGCCATGGTGGAAAACTGTTTCGGCAGTTCTGGCCAGGTAAGCTTAGAATAAATCATTGGAAAATGACAATAATAACAACAACAATTACAACTATTTTAGCCATTGGGTGTACCAGGACGTGTATTGGTCGGTGAGGGTGTCCTGACGAAGATGTGTCGAAAGAAACCAAAAGCGCGCCAATTTTTTCTATTTAACGATATTTTGGTATACGGCAATATCATCATCAATAAAAAGAAGTACAACAAACAGCATATTATTCCATTAGAGGAGGTTAAATTGGAAAGTTTGGATGATGATGGACGTATGTAACAATGCATAGAATAATACAATAGAAAGTTGGTCGCTTAATGATCAAAACCATAAATTTTATAGAATTCCATAATGGGTGGTTAATACGTACCGCGTCCAAATCTTTTGCCGTTTACGCGGCGACACAAATCGAGAAGAAGGAATGGATGGCCCATATCAATAAATGCATCGAAGAGTTGCTGCGAAAGAGTGGTAAGAAAGCCGTCAGCGAGCATGCGGCTGTTTGGGTGCCTGATGATGAAGCCTCCACATGTATGCATTGCAACAAACTGCAATTCAATCTAATAAATCGACGAGTAAGTGCAAGAACAATAATTATTTTACGAATATTGTCACCTCTAGCACACCATTTCCATATCGCTAAGCCTTAAATTTGACCGAAGACGACCTAAATTGCGTGTTACGAAGGGAATATAGTGGAACGGAGAGTGCAAGTGCATTTAGTGTAGCGGTTACATTACTTATATGATCTATTTGCTTCCACGTTGCTCTCGGCTTCACTATACGCAACACAGTAAAGCAACGGGCAAGGAACTTCCAGTGTAATCAATATAGACTCCTTGCTAAAGTTACCAGCTGGTTTCGAGTAAAATGTGGGACATCTGCACTGCAAAAATATTTTTATATAATGTGGGACACTTGCACACCTAACAACTTTGGCATGAAATACGTGAATTGGCGATAAATTTAAGAAGTTTATTATGTAATTGTTGATAGATAATGTCCCGCGTCTGATCACCTAATTATTTGGTCTTATCCTCTTATTTAGTGTTCTTCGATATTCTTATCTTTAATTTTTGGCCGCGGGCCAAGTACGTGAATTGCGCCAAATTTAAGAAGTCTTCTATCTAACTATCCCTAGATAACACATTGAACGCCTTGTCAGTCACGGGTGACTGACACTGGCATACTTTACACGTTATGAAAAAATTTGTTGGCAGTCAATGTGATAATAACTAGAGAACAGAATCTGTAATGTGAAACGTCTTATCACTTTATTATACGCTTTTAATCTCTTGTAGTATTCCCTGTATTAATTTTTGACCGCGAGCCGCGGAAAAAAGTTCTGAAATCACATTACATTACCTTTAAAGGCATGATTAATTAATTGACAAAAAAAAAAGAGAAACAAAATGCGTACTGAATTAAAAATAAACAAATCGAAGTGAGTATGCGGGCTGAATAGAAAGCCCCCGAATAGACCTGCAGTTCACCGTCGAATCTAGCTTGCATTGTTTATAAAAATAACAAACATTAATTATATGGATTTCGGCAATTTGGCCGCCAGCTGGACAAACAATAATTGATAAATCCCTTATTTTTCCAGCACCATTGTCGTAAATGTGGAGCAGTGGTATGCGGGCCATGCTCAAATAAACGATATTTACTGCCAAATCAAAGTTCCAAACCTCTGCGTGTCTGTCTTCATTGTTATGCTGTTCTAACAGCTGCCAAAACACACAATACAAGTGATCATAGAGGTAATTATTTTTTACTATTATTATTAGTATTATGTAAACAAAAAGCATTAACCACCAATCTTTGATTCTTTCAATATTTAATCGCAGCACTTTTCGATGTTTATTTATTAATATTTATGATAAAATATCTCTATTTTTATCGTGGTGGATGAGTAACCACGTTCATAAATTAACATTTATTTTTAACGCTTCAATTCAACAGATAAACACAAAAATCTAATATGCAAATTACATTTTAATCAATTATTTATTATGACGATGGAAAAATAATTTAAATAGAGCATTTAGAAACATCCAGCGTAAAGGTAAAAAAAATATAATCATAATTTCGATGCGTGTCGGTACAGTAAAGTAAGAGAGCGCGCTTTAAAAAAAATATTTTATGGTCTAGATTTTTCTTTAAATATAATGAAAGAAGAAAACCGTAATCAAAATTGTTTATATCACATGTAATAAATTAATTTCTCTTTTAAAGGAAATGCAGATACGTCCGGTGAGGAAGATTCCGATGACGATGATGATAATCAAAAGGGGCCGGATTCACACGATTTAGTAAGTATTTTGTTGTGTTGTTGTATATACAGGGTGGGCCAAAATGCTACAATACCATTTAAAAATTAAGTAACATTTTGATTTTAAATATTTTTACATTTTCTTTTCAAAATTAGATTACATATATTTGCGATTTTTTTTAAATACAGTTGTACCCCGTTATACGTTTTTTCTCTGTATGCGACAAAGCTTGACTTATAGACAAGATATTAATTTAGTTTCTCAACTTCTCTTAGTTTTCGAGTAATTTCAATTAAAAAATCATTAAATTGCTATTTTAATATAATCCTCAATATTGTTTCAAAAATGCATGAACACAACATTCATATAACCTACTTTTTATATCAAGATTTACATATTTAAATTATTTCTTATGGAAAAGGTTAATACAATATACTTCTGGAATGGTCGTATACCGAAATTTCACTGTAAACTTAAAAAAAGTCTTTCTATGACTGTGCGTAACATTTGATTTTGTTGCTGAATACTTAGCCCAAGCAAAGTTTGTAGCTAAATAATAAATTATGACAAAAATAAATATCCCATGGGACTGTCAAATCAGGGGAAGCTGATGACAAACGGAACTTTCTAAACTTTATATAGAACACACCTGGAGCGTTGTAGCGACAGAACTGCGGTAGCAGCCTCACTAAAGTTTCGGAGAGAAAAATCATTTCAAAAAATAGTATCCTCCGTTTTGCGTGCTTTATTTCTATTTACTGTATTGACGTGAGGCAAAATATTCATTCATTGGTCATATTTTCTATCACTTCTGCAACGAGAAATATAAACTACTTCATTTTTATTCAAATGATTTCGATTTTTTGAATAGGGATAACTGGAAACCCAAAATGATTTGAATAAAAATAAACTAGATTCGGTTTTTCGTTGCAGAATTGATAGAGGAAATATTGTATAAACAATGAATCATTATGATAATATTTTCTATCACGCAACACAGTTATTTCTGCCGAAAAATCGAACTCATTGGAATAAACAGAATGCGCGAAGCGGAGCATGATTTTATAGAATACGTTTCCTGATCTGACCATTTCAAACTTCCTTTTATGGAAATATTTGAAAAATCGCTTATTTATTAATAAGCTATCAAGTCTTAATATTATATTAGTGATAATGTCTATCATAAAATTCAAATGATAAATACTTTTCGGGCAATTAGGACAGGTGCTATAAAAATAGATAGTATTGTGAATTGTGGCTCACCCCGTATATACCAATATATATATAGCTCTTATATTTGACATTGCCAAATCTTGAAAGTAGATAGGAATGTGCCGTAAATTTCATTAAATAAAGTAACAAAATATATCTTAAATCGTGGATAGATAGGCTGTATGTGATAGGGGTGTTTTGGTTGTAGTTTGGTTTACATGCTAACGAGAATGGTAGATGTAAGGACATCAAGATTTATAAAACCATACAAGCATGAATAAATAGGGCAGCTTAAAAATATCATTACCGCAATACTTTGCACAAGATACGCAATTGGCCAGTACATAATATAAATACTTTAAAAAAAAATTATTTTAAGAAGTTTACGGCACATTTCTAAGGGTGCATACATAGCAAGAGAGAGAGGTGCAATAATATAAAATATTGAGAATTTTACCCTTAATAAATTTACTCAATCAATGTTTCACGAAACAAATTAATTCGTTTAGCTGTGACACATACAATGCATTTCATTTGAAGGTATTCATAGGAAAATATAACTCATACAACCCAATTTATAAAATATCCTTTAACTGTTTAAAAATATGTTTATCGGTTTGATTCTGTTCAATTGAGAACAATTTTTCAAAAATATACTTTTTATGTTTGATTTATAGCAAATTTTGATAAATATTTTCATTTTTAACTAATGTTTCTAACAATTTTTGGCGACCAACCTATTTTTTACAATCTACACGTTTCTTAAACATTGACTGGAATACTTATTACATTTTTTTGGCATTTTTTGTTGATTGAAAATACAAAAGAAATAATTCCTTCTTGTTTATTAATCATGTTGTTCTGATGGAAAATGCCAAATATCAAACAAAACATTAATGAAGAAATCGATTTCAAATTTTGAACAAGCGTGGAGGTGTTCAAAATTACTAGAAAATTTTTAAAATGTTATAAATTATCCTACAACTGCATAAAAATGGGTCATTTTGTAAATAATACTTTCTGCGTAGATATTTTCTTATGTGTACCTTTCAATGAAATGAATCAAATTTCTTTCTTAGACAACCGCTTATGAAACTAAATTCCCAGCACTTTTGAATCACGCTTGTATGTGTCACTATTTACGTTCTCATATTATCATCGATATAACAATCCGCCACACTATGTATGAATCGCTACACTCTACAGTTGCTTTTGGAAATATGGAATTTATTATTGCCACAACCCTTTATTTAATTATCATTTCAATTAATTATATTTTTTTTTTCAGCCAAAGTTTTATGGTGATGAGAAGAATGAATAGAAATTACTTTGTTCACAAAATGTTTTCAATCCTTTATTATTTAAAAGAAGCAATATCGTTGAGTTTATTTTTTTTGTCTTCAATAATGATTCGTTTATCAATTATTTACATATATACATATGCTATATTCTAATCATTAATTTGTAAGTAACACTAAGCGAAATTACTAACATTTAATTAGTCACCTTTTTAATTTTTCTTTTCTGTAAATGAATTAGTTTATCGAATGTAAATGAACAACTAATTAAGAATTGTAGATAAAGCATATATTTTTTTAAGACTAAGCAAAAATGGAACGTTGCTATAGTTAATGAATAATTTTAACGTTATTATTATTATCAAAGAGAAAGAAATATTTATGTTATATCATATTTAGTGCGCTTATACTATTATTATCTAATTGATTGCCTAAAATATGCTTTATTATTATTAATAATTTGTTCTAAACGAGGAGAGGTAAATAAATAAGACAATATTGGAGTGATAATATTAGTCAAGTAGAAATTTTTTATAAATGAAAAATAAAAATACATTTCTCCTTGGCATTTATTTTGGTAAAATATTTATTTGTTAAGTAATTTTAATCTATAAATTTATTTACTATAAATACAGCGAAAGTTACATATATATTTCATTAATTTATTTGTTTCTAAGAAAAAATAATTTGTTTAAACTTACTTTTAAGTATAATAATAAAAGAAAATGCATTGTCAATTTGATAAAAGTAATAATATAGAATAAAATTCGAACTTTTTTAGTCTTTTCTCAAAGCATAGTAAATATCATCACTACTCACGTTTAGGATAATTTTCTGATAAATATCATTAGCTTTTTGTTCTGTGAGCAATAACCGCGATACTCCCAACCGTGAAACGGCTGCCATTCCTAATGTAGTTGACACTAATGGAAAACCATCAAGTGCTGCAATCGTTTCAAACATCGCAAATATATCAGCAAAATTTGTTTCGTCAACACCAGTTCGTTCAACCTATAGAAATGATATATCGCATAAATAAAACGTATTGAAAAGCGGCTAAAAATATACGCACCTCAGCAACCACCGCTTGCAGCAATAGCTGTTCCAAGCGCGATGAACGTTTGATTGCCTGAACTTTGGGTTGTGTAATCATAGCATTCAGCGCGTCATTGACATGCTGCATTGAAACCAAGCCATTTTCATCTTCAGATTCAGCGATTTCCACCGCTCGTCGACATATATCTAACGCACGACGTGCATCACCTGACACTGAAGCTACTTTTCTGTAAAATAAACAATTCTTTAATACTATTCCAAAGAAAGAATGCGATTTGTGCGTTTTATTTCTTTTAAGGTAAGTATGTATCTGATTTATTTTAAAAAAATCTATAAAACCGGGTTTATTACTGTTAAATTTTAGTTCTCTACTAGTGAAAATAAAACATTTTAAATTGAAAAATAATTATTGCAGTATTGCTTACCGTTCTTATTCAAATGTGTGTTTATTTTTACTTTTTTTATATTTTTGGAAAGATAATCGTAATAATAATGAGTATATTCAAATCCCCTAAGACATAATGCTTCTTCGATTTACGAATTACGTTTTCTCATAAGAACGTTTGCCAACACATCATAAAAATCTTGTATGTATACATAAAAATAGTTAATTCCAAAGACCATTTTTTATTTTGATTTAATTTTTGGTTAAAAGAAATGAAAATAGTTGTGTAATTGACAAACTTTGAAAAACAAAAGCCATTAAGCCATGACTTTTTCGTTAATTACATATTTACTTCTAAATTACAAAAACGAATTAACAAATTTTGAACTGTAAGTGGATGGTAGATTAACTTTTTCTATGTTTAATTGATCTCATACTTCAATATTCTAATCGGACATTTATATTAGAATGAAGGTGATAAAATACCTTGCTACTAATTGAATGGCATCTGGTTTAAATGCTTTAGTACCAATAAGTCTGTTAGTGACAATTTCTTGCAGCTGCTTGTAGGTGTACGCTTGGAATGTTAATCGAGTTAAACCTAAACGACTAGTAACACGTCCCATCAGCAATCTTTCGGGCAAATCCATCGTATTCGCAATGGTTATAACAATAAGTTGTGTTTTCGCCTTAGAAGGCCAATCTAGCAGATTGTATACAACATCTTGACGTTTGGTGCATAAAATATCTAATTCGTCAACGAGCAAAACAATAGGCAAATCTTCTTTGCGTGGCTTTGTTTTGGTAAATTTATTTTCTAATATGTTGTGTGCTTGCTCCCAAGGCACAGTTCTTCCAGTCAATTGCTTCACAATCTACACGATAATTATAATGTGAATTTAATTACTATTATTAGACAGTTATTATTTACCTCTACATATGCCTGGCGCGGCTCGGTTAAGCGCATTCCGTTAATACTAACGTATTTGAATTCGGGGATGCTTTTCTTTGATTTACTTTGTAGATTTCTTATCACTTCAGTCACAGTCGCTGTCTTTCCCGTACCGGGCACTCCAGAGACATACATACACCTACAAAAAGAATAAAATGAATAGCCTCAAGGCGATAATACATTGAAATTAAAAAATCATAATTACTTGAAGCTTAAAATTAGATCTAACAAACAATTTCAAAATCATGCGGAAAATGTATTTCCTTGAGAATAAAATTATTTGAAGCAAGTACCATTTAGTTAGAAATATTTCAAAGCTTTATAATTCGTGGCTAGAGTAATAATAAACAAAAAATATTGTATATTTTATAGAGAATTAGACATGGTGGCTCTAAGAAAGGAGCATTGTAAGAGTTTGCATAGTTACGAATTGCAGCATTTAACTCCTGTAAGTAGTTTTTTGCCATTTCGATAAAAGAAATCCACAAATATACTGATAATTATGAGGAAATATTCTGGTATATTGAATGATTGTCTACAAAGAAAGTGGAAATGGACAAAGATATACCCAAAATCAACAAGCCATCGAACTGTACGTTGAATGAAACTAAAATTTTGCTTTGATTATCATTAATTTTTTACAAACGGTGTACCTTATCAAACATCCTACACCTATTTAGATAGTTTGTCAAAAAATTGATCTTTAATTAACATATCATACATATTAAAAGTTTGTCTAGTAGTAAATAAATCCAATTATCTGCTGTAAGTAGTAATTTGCTAGCTAATCAATTTCCATCAAAGAAATTCATATCAAACTGATAGTTATGGAGAAAGCAATTGTGACGTATTGAATTATTGTCTACAGATAAATTGGAAGTAGAGATATACACAAAATCATCAAGACATCATTAACCGAATGTGATATTTTCACAACTGGGTACTACACCCTCTATACATATTTTTTTTCAACAAATTGATTAATATACAATACAATAAAAAATCATGTTGTAGAATAAATAAATTCTGCTTCTAGAAAGAGGATGTAAATAATATTTACCCTCCACATCCATCCAATAATTTTCCTTCGACGAAATTCATAACATCTGAATACTCATTTTCTCTACATGGCAGAGATTTAGGAACATGCGAGACGTGCAATTTTGTTTTAGCAATATTCAATGGAGTGCCACCTGTGGCTGCACTACTTTTTCTGCTTTGCATCGTCGGTGTCAGTACGCCTTCACGAATCATTTTTATGCGAGATGGTGTTTTTACTAGTGGCGTTTTCCTGACTGGAGTTCTAGCAATTGGAGTTTTAGCAACTGGAGTGTTTCTAACAGGCGTCTCACGCTTTTTCACCGGCGTCCTAAGCAACTGTTTTACTGGCGTCCGTAGATTATACTCTTTCACCCCTTTTATAAGCATCTCAATCTCTTCCCTGTGTGACAACTTCTTCGAGGGTGTTTCGTCACATCTAGGTGTAATCGTTCGCTTTCGAGGCGTAGATAGAACCTCAGCTTGGTTTACCTTCATTATATTGATGTCAGCAACATTCTCCTTCAATGATCTTTCCGATTCGGTAACGCTAGGCTTGCGGGAACGTTTTCGTGGTGAGGTGGAGTAGTACTCGTCGTCGTCGTCACGAGCATCTTTCCTGCGATAGTTTTTCACTGGAGAAATTAATTCCACATACGAGACACGATTTACATTTCTGGTCGATCTTCGCACGTTTGCCGGAGATGACGGTGGTGCAGATGGGGTGTTAAGTAATTTACGATTCCGTAAGGTTCTCGGTGTAGAAACATCATCATGAATTTGTAGTTTTTTAACACTCTCCGCTTGCAATTCTATTAAGTTTTCAAGCAGAGTATCGTCTAATTTCTCAACGAGTACTTTTGGTTGATTCTTAGAGAGTCGAAGTTTAAGAATTAATGGTTTTTCGTCATCCACATCGTCAACAACGGAATAATTCAATCCGGGTGAATCGGTTTGTGAATGTGGTGTATTATTAAACGATAAATTCAGATTCCTCTTCACTCGATTTGGAGTTAATGCTTCAGCATTATTCTTCGTCATTTTGCTTAAAATATGTACAATTTAAAACCGTTAAAATATGAATAAAAACACAACACACTAATCAGCACATTAACAATAGAGGACAACTCACGTAAACACCTGTAACCCCTATAACCGCAAACCTTACATTTTGGCGGGTAATATTTAATACGACGGCGACGACATCTGCGCCCAAATGGCTGAAACCTAAACTTGAATGAATATTTAATAGAGGCTGATACCTAACCTAAAAATTGATGATAAAATATGTTTTTATAAATTAATAAATAACAATAAACTTTAATTATTTATATAACATGGATATTGATAGCGAAAGTACTGCTACTTCAATTGATGAAAATACGGAAAACTTTTGCGATAATCCAACCAGGGATACATTAGCTGAAGGTTTAATGGGCTTGATAAAACCAACAGTTGATCAAATAAATGAACGTGTAACAGCCACAAGGTAACAATTCGTTTAGGATATAATAAAAAATAACCGTTGTTTATTCTCACAGAATATCACAGTTGGAATTAAGACAGTGTATAGATAATTTAACGGAAGAATTGCAAAAGATACAAGAATCGCAGCAAAACTCCATCGATTTGGAAGATTATGTCAAGCAGCTATTAAACGCTAAACAACGATTGACTGTTTTAAATAATATCCTGCAGAACACGCACGATCGCTTAGCGAAACTGCACCAAGCAATCGAAAAGGGCACGTTAAAAAAAAAGGCTAGCCTTGAGGCGACCACCCAACCAGCGCAATAATGGCACTAACTACACCAAAATATAATTTAGCGAATTATTCGGACGTATATGAACCAAGTGAAGATAGCTTTTTGTTACTGGATGCTCTAGAAGCCGATTTAGATTTTTTAAACAATTTAAATCCGATATTTTGTTTGGAAATTGGATCGGGCAGTGGGATTATAACAACAGCATTAGCCACAAGTTTAAAAAAATGTCTTTATTTCACAACAGATATAAATATAAATGCTTGTAAAGCCACTCTGCACACAGCTCATTTAAACAATGTGACGATTGAGGCAAATTGTATGAATTTGGCACTTAATTTCCGAGAAAATCTTTTCGATGTAGTCATTTTTAATCCGCCTTACGTAGTTACCGATTCTCTGGAATTGGCAGGTAGAGGTTTAAATCGAGCTTGGGCAGGAGGCGTACATGGCAGAGAGATTGTCGACAAACTATTAGCTAAAATTCCAAGTATTTTAAGTCCAAAAGGAGTATTTTATTTACTTTTACTTAAAGAAAACAAGCCGGATGAAATAATTTCGTTCATGCAAACACTGAAATGCGACTATAAGTTAATTTTGGAACGTAAAATACCTGGAGAGCATTTATATGTGTATAAATTTTATCTACAAGTTTCTTTAAAAAAATAGTTACATATGTTAAAAAAATAATTTAAAAAGTGTATGGCAAATAAACTGGTTCTTACATATAAATCATAAAATTATCAGTTTTAAAATACTTCTTGGCAAAACACTTACCGTCCTCAGTCGGTGCACTTAATCCTAGATCATTATTATCTAAAATATATCCGTAGACGAATGTTTTACGTAGCGAATTCATCATTGCCGTTGCTATTCCACATTTTCGATGCTTCATGGACACCCAAATACGTGAAACGCCACATTTTATGGGATAGCTCATTTCTGAGCAAAGATCTACTTCGGTGCCTCCAAGGTACTGGTAGGCAGTTTGACGAGATTCCGCTATCAAACAACCCACAATTTGCTTATCCTTTATGTATAGATAGAACTGCAAAAAAAACAATAATTTTAAATATTTAATTTTATCACTGAAGCAGAGTCTCAAAAAAAGTAAAAAAATAATCTAAATGTTACATATCTATAATTAAACTTAATAAGTTTATTTTAATATAAATAAAATGAAATATTGATACAGTTTATTGTAAAAATTGTAGTTTTGATGATGGTTTGTAAGGCAAGCTGGTAAACTGAATATTGTGAAATCACAAGTGCTTCTATTAAATTAAACTTTGAATTTAGGAAAAAATGATATTGTAACAACAATATAACCTCCTATTTGATGGTTATCATCAACATAATGAAATTTCACACTTCATCATAGCAAACAGAATGCCATATATTTGCATTTCATTTTGTTTGAAGACCAAAACTGTTTGATTAAATGGAATAAATAAATTATTTATAAATTGCGGATCTGAATAACCTTCATCAATATGATGATTTTTTTAATTTCTGGTTACATTAAATAATGTAGCATTTGTATAATCTTTCATTTTCTATTAAAATCTATTAAGCATGAGTATTAATTGGCAAAGCTTACAAAGAATTGAACTCGTAAGAAACTTAAATAACAAATGATAAAAATATGCAAGGTTGGTCGAGAAATATTTATAATAGTTCTGATGATGGCAATATAGCTAAACATTGGCTCAATAAGAATTTACTTGAATGAAGAAGTTAATATGTCGCTAAGAGAATTGTGTAGAAAAATTAAGGTATACTTTTTGAAATCGTAGAATTATGTAGATTTATAATGTTACTGGTACATATTTTTAACAAAAATAAATAAAGACTAGTGTACTCATAAAAGTAAAACTTTGTTTACGCAAATAGAGGGAAAATCTTTCTAAAGATACTTCTTGGAGTTTTTTATGCAATTCAAGTAGATAACACATATTTCTTTGTATCAGATTGTACTGATTGGAGTTAAAATAGACATTTTCAAGTTGTGTTTCAAAATGCGTCAATATGAATTCCGAGAGCATCAAATGGACTTCAGATTTGATATATTCTGAAATGCTTTCTCAAATTAATAGGATTATTTTAAAATAAAATTGATACTTTCTGAAATTCAACTCTGGAATATGTGTAGTTTACTCATAGACGCAAAATTTGAATAATACTATGATGTCAAGTACTATTCATTCAAATCCCTATTCATGCAAATATTTGCGATTTTTTGTTTACCCATATCGAGAATGAAATGTTTTTAAAAATCGTCTACCTGTTTTTATGCGATTCCCGTACACATCGCATATTTTTTCTATATCATGCAAACAGATTTAACATTTTTAACTAGTGCCTTTTACACTAGAATAACACTTACGTGAGTTTCATCGATTGGTAGAGTCTCTTCGAAGAAACCAAGATCTCGATTAACATAATCAGCGACCAACTTCAATTTCTTCCACCAAGCTTTTGGATCGCCTGGACTAATTTTAATAATACGCTCGTCGAGGCTGATTTGGCTGACGACGCGTTCATTCTTCCAACCCTAAACATATGCGACGATTAAATTCAATGCTCAATGTTAAAATATTTTACGATATACTTACAGAGAATTTCAAGATGTGTAAGCCGTTGTGATAGGTGTAGTGTTCTAGTTCATCGTTTGACGAGCCGGCGTTGTAGACGAGCTTACATTCGGGGCACTCGGTCAAACCAAACTTTTTTTGGCCGGCGTCAAGAATCATTTGATCATCAGGCAGTATTTTCATCTTTTTGCTTGGCGGTGATTTAATGCTGTTGGCTTGCGCTAATCGTTTACCATGTTCGGGATAAAATAGAGGAAAAAGACGTTTTTCCATATCTATAAATGAATTGTTAGTTTGAGGTGAGTTGAGCAATTTGTTAATGTTGAGTTTTGCTTTCTTTGGACTATTGATTGCTAAGCCGGATGTCAGATCGCACATTTGCGATGTAGGTGATAGAATCAATTCGGCCTTTTTCGCTAGATCGTCTTCGGGCTGCTCTGTCCAGTCGTCCTCCAATGATTTTATGATCGCACTAACATTCATCGACGTTTCAAATGACTTCTCTTGAAAATCTTGCGTGAAAAGATCGAATCCGCTTGTGTTTACTGGCTTGGGCGGTGAATCGACTTTTTTACCCAATACTGTTACATTTACATTATCAAGTATTTTCACAACAGCCTTGCTCGTTCGAGATGATTTGAAAAATTTATTATTCGCCTTGATTTTTTCTAGCTCTGGTGATGGAATGTTCTCCTTGTTTTCGCACGATTTATGTACGAATGTAATCTGTTTCGGTGGTGAAATCTTAGCTTTATCTTTAGTTTGTGATGCTATCACGGTGGCGACTGGTGTGGCTTTAGCATACTGATCCAAATAATCGTTCAGCTTCGAATTTTCAATAATATTTATCGCCGCTTTCATTATCTTCTCTTTACTCATGATCTTCTTCAGTTTTGGTTTTTTAATCTTGTGTCTGACGCCACCGCCACCATTAAGGCGTGTGATATTGTACTTGCGACGTTTTACAGATGGAATCTTACGAACGTTTAATTTGTACGATGATATATCAGGTACTGAGTGCTCGGAACGCAAATTCGCTTTCGGATAGAATGATTTGGCTGGTAGAAAGACATCGGGCACAGGTTCTGCAAATAACGCCGTACGTGCCTTAGATTTACTTCCGAAGGTCTCATATTCATCACTGGCTTCTTGTAGTTTGCGTTTGGTCTGTTTCGAATTGACTTTGATCGTTGTGTTGTCGTGTGGTGTTTTTAATTTATCTGATGGTGATTTATCTGTTGTGGTGTTCGGTTTGATAGTATCCGGTGAATAAAGAAGCGGCGATATGAGCAGAGGATGGGCTGGACTAAGGTGAAGGAAGGGTATACTTGCTTCAGAACTAGCACAGCTATCCTCACAAACATTGTTGAGAATGAGATAATCATTTATGTTGGCTTTAACGAACGGTCGGTGAGTGTGTTTGTTTCCGGCTTCACTGCAATTATCATCGTCGGAATTGTTCGAGTCTGTGTATAGAGGACTCATATGTCCCAAATCGCTGCCAGAATCCTCGACCAGATCTTGGCACGGGAATAACTCTTTACGTCGTTCACATATCTTATCGGTGTGATCGTAGCTTGTTACTGGATTCTGTTCGATGGTTGCCATAATCTTTCAATAAATAATATATTTTAATATTCCTTAATGTGTTTAGTTAGTCTATTCTATTATTATAACCATGCAATAACCGAAATCCCTACACCAAACTGTTTTTTTTGCTCCTAATATCAGCAACTAGTAGATGATCTAACCTAGATTTACGATTTATATGAAATAATGTAAGTACCTTCGATTAAAACTGCAATCTGATAATATAAATGTAGCCTGGCTGAGATTGTTCGTTGACGAGAAACATAAAACTGTTGGACATTTACTGGAAAATTCGTTATCAAGCCACTGGTGGTGTTTACCGCCGGCGCCTTTTCTTTGTATTGGTCATCTGATCGCAGGTAAGCGCTATGATTGGGTGATTACTACCAACTGTTTAATATTACCCTAAAAACATAAAATTTTCAACAATATCCTAATTTTTCTTTGCTAAAAGACTTATTGCACCAAAAATAAAAGAAATTAAACATATTTTTAAGAATAATTATTTACATCTTCACATCATTTCGATATATAGGAACAATTTCTTTAGGTTGGCAAAACTGTCCCCCTATATAATCGTAGCTAACTTCTCTGCGATTTTCTTTCCTTTTTTCAAGACATTACAAGGTACACGTTTAGTTTTCTATTTATGTATAGTTCTGTGGCGAAAATATTTGTTTAAAGCACAAATTTATATGAAATATTTATTGAAATAACTTTACTGTGTACGCATCTACCGTTTATATTTTACTGTGAAGGTGGATGATTAATTTCGAAAGTGATATTTGCTGATTAACAACAATGTAATTTTGTTTAGGTTATATTTCATACATCAATTGCATGCATTAAAATAGCATTTCAAAGCATATTAACTGTTTAACGCATTTTTAATGATTGCATCAGTAGACACTGACATTATTTTCATCTGTCTGTTCAGTTTTTTTTTGTAATACAAATATATTTTTTGCAGATGTCCTCGAAGATTATAAAGCCGGGGGGTGCTGCCCCAGACACCTTTGAAACGCAAGTCGCTCAAGCCCTTTTGGAGCTTGAAATGAACTCCGACTTGAAAGCTCAATTGCGTGAGCTACATATTACGAAAGCAAGGGAGATTGAATTAAACAACAAGAAGGTGAGTTCCACATAAGTGCTACTAGTAACTGATTAAAATATCAAAGTTAAAACGTGCTAAAGTGTTCTTTAAAAATACTTCCCATAATTTTACTAATAATATTTGTATTTGTGTCTCCAATTTCATTTTATGACATCATTGTGTGACAATTAAAATATAAAAATATTCAACATAAAAACGTGTTGTACGACTAAAATTCTGTGAAGGGATGTGGCGATATCCACTAGATTCTTCAAGGAATTAAAAATAGTGAATTTAAACCAAATATTTTTGTTGGAATCTATGAAAATAAGAGAATTTCAGCAAGTGAAAAAGTGTATCAGTTATATAAAGTGAAACACATGCAAAGGTTATTCTTTTCTCAAAAGCTATATTTTAAAATGTAATTGCTCAGAAATTTATGATTAATACCAGAAATAACAAAAGCAGTACGTTAGTAAAACACATTTTCTGTTATAATTAAAATTATGTTTAATCTGCTAATTATTCGGATAAACCTAAGTTATTATCAAATCCAACGTAATTTTTACATGTGCAGAAATGAGTTTGACTTTGACATTCTAATCAGTTACTAAATTGGCGATCATGAAATACATAGAAAAATCCAAGTATATACATCTTGGGATTGTCGAATTACGTAGACTTTGGTGTCTGTTTGCATATATTTTTGTCCATGCACCAAATGTGCCCTTAATTATGAAAGTGGTATGAATCATATATTTCTTGTTTCGAGTTATCAGATCAGTTCATAACTAACATGAAAGGTATTCCGTATAACTTTAAAATTACAACCACTCTCTGAAGGTTTATTTTTGATAATATCGTAAATATTACATTGAATAAATTTAGTTTAAAATAATGTGGTGTAAAATAACTGAAAAAATCATTTTTATAAATCTCTGCTTTGACCATCATAATTATGGGCACAAATGGCTACATAAATGGATAACAATCTACGCAATTGGAGACTAATTGTTATGACCATTGTCTACCTATAAGAGTTTTCTACGCAATTCATGTATCACCAAAACTAGGTAACAGTTTCACCAAATGATGTTACTAATAATCTCTATTTTTAGTCGATCATCATCTATGTACCAAAACCCAAATTGAAGCAATTCCAAAAGATTCAAACGAGATTGGTGCGTGAATTAGAGAAGAAGTTTAGCGGAAAGCATGTAGTATTTGTAGGCGAACGTAAAATTCTTCCCAAGCCTACCCGTAAAACCCGCACCAAGAACAAGCAGAAGCGCCCACGTTCGCGCACTTTGACTGCCGTCTATGACGCTATTTTGGAGGATTTGGTATACCCAGCTGAAATTGTAGGAAAACGTATCCGTGTTAGGTTGGATGGTTCCCAACTTATCAAGGTTCATTTGGACAAAAATCAACAAACCACCATTGAACACAAAATTGATACATTCGCTGCAGTGTATAAGAAACTAACAGGAAGGGAAGTCACCTTCGAATTTCCTGAACATTATTTGTAATAAATAATTTAAAATCAAATAAAAGAATTATTATTTGAAATAGACAGTTGTTTAATAATTAATTGCATGTATGTAGAAGTTGCGTTTTGTTTTTTTCTATTCTTTCTAAATAATTTAAATCGAGATGTGGATTTATTTTTAAAAAGCGATTTTAGCGACATCTATAAAAATGTAGCTAAACTTGATGAAAATAATCGTTGATTTTATTATATTTTTAGTTTTAAACAAATTAATCAAATACAAAAGAATTCTTATTTAAGACGTAATGATTAAGTTAAATAGAAAATGTGAAATAAGTGAAACGAATAATTAATTGAATCCATTTTGATCCATTTAATCAAAAATATAAAATGACATAACCTCAAATCATTGCGAGAGACTCCATTGATACTAAATGAACCTCCTCATTTTCAATTCTAATTAGGAGCTTCTTTCTTTTTAAAATGATATAGATCGTAAATCAGCATCATGACGTCGATTATTAAGCTACAAGTTTTATCCGGGGCGATGGATGAATCGCCACCGTGCTATTTACTACAAGTCGATGAAGTGCGAATACTCTTGGATTGCGGATGGGACGAAACATTCGATATGGAGTTCATAAGGGAATTGAAGAGGTTTATTAATACGTAATGGCGCAGTGCATGATTACTATGTATTCATTTCCAGACATGTGCATACAATCGATGCGGTTTTAATCTCTTATCCGGATCCGGCTCATTTGGGCGCTTTGCCCTACTTGGTGGGCAAGTTGGGATTGAATTGTCCCATCTATGCTACGATTCCAGTATACAAAATGGGACAAATGTTCATGTACGACCTATTCCAATCGCACACCAACGTAGAGGAGTTTGATATGTTTTCTTTGGACGATGTTGATTTGGCATTTGAAAAGATAATACAATTAAAATATAATCAAAGCGTGTCGATGAAAGGTATTGTAATCTAGTGATAGATGTTGATGATTTTACATTGCATATCTGTTTTGTTTGTAGGCAAAGGGTACGGTTTGACAATAACACCACTACCAGCAGGACATATGATAGGTGGCACAATATGGAAAATAATGAAGGTTGGCGAGGAAGATATCATTTACGCTAATGATTTCAACCATAAAAAGGAAAGACACTTGAACGGCTGCGAATTAGAAAAGTTACAACGACCATCATTATTGATCACAGATGCTTTTAATGCAAATTACCAACAAGCCCGGCGTAGAACAAGAGATGAGAAACTGATGAGTAAGCACACCGTGGAAATGAACAATTATTTAGTGTAATTTGATTATGATTTTAGCTAATATTTTACAAACATTAAGAAATAATGGTAACGTTTTAATATCAGTCGATACCGCCGGTCGTGTATTGGAGTTGGCGCACATGTTAGATCAATTGTGGCGAAATAAAGAATCCGGCCTGTTTGCTTATTCGTTAGCTCTGCTTAGTAATGTTAGCTACAACGTTGTTGAATTTGCCAAATCGCAGATCGAATGGATGAGCGACAAGCTGATGAAAAGTTTCGAGGGGGCAAGAAACAATCCGTTCCAATTTCGACATCTACAACTATGCCATAGTTTAGCAGAGTTAGCGAAAGTTCCAAATCCGAAAGTAGTATTAGCCAGCTGTGCCGATATGGATAGTGGATTTTCGCGCGAATTATTTTTGCAGTGGTGCTCCAACGCTAATAACAGTATTATCATAACAACACGAACGTCGCCGGGAACGCTTTCGAGGGATCTAGTTGATAACGGTGGTAATAGGACGATTGATTTGGAGGTTCGGAAGCGTGTTAAATTGGAAGGACCTGAATTGGAGGATTACGAACGGTGCCAGAAGGAAAAATCTGATGGAGGCATCAAAGGGTTAGCATAAATGTTGCTGTTTAATTATCCGCAGTCGGTTTGAGTATATTTTTGTAATGAATATTGGTATTATTCATGTTTTCATAAATGATAAAATCAAAAATTACACTCACCTTTAGGATATTATAGAAACAATAAAAAACATTTTGGCATTAGCATAACATTAGGCAAAATCAATATTCGATGCATTTGGGGCAGGAAAGAAACAAAAACATTTCAATTTGCAGTATATACCAACGTTTAGGAACGTTCAGTCCCCGGGGTTTGGTTTCTTATCAGATGTAAAAGTCATGTCTACAACCGTAGCAGGAAAATTAGTGTAAAATTTATGTTACCTTATTTATTTAAATATCTTCTATTCAAATATGATGAATGAACTAAAAATATTCTAATCCATATCGTTAGAACAGAAGGCAAATTGTAATGTTTTAATCCTTTCCTGCCAAAATAGCGTTGAATTTTAAATCAAAAATATACATCTGACAAGTTACTACTAGCCGGCTTCAAATCAAGTGACACATGTTAATAGAATAAACTATTCTTTCCCGATTACATGGTCCGCTGTTGACTATTGCTTGACAGAGGCTGTCAAAGTATTTAAAAAATATCTTTTCAATTTAATATTCAAACAAAGTCTAAATTAAATTTTTATCCACTAAATAGCTATGAATATTTTTCATTTTTTAATGATTTGTTTATCTCGAAATTAACTTTAACGGACTCTGTCTAGAAATGATCTTATTCTGTACTCTTCATTTTTTGAAACAAAGTATGATTTTCGATATGCATATTTATTAGGCAATAATAAGAATTTTCTCTATAAAGTAAGTAAACGCGAAGCTAATTTTCAAAACAGAAATGTAAGATCACATCTTGCTAGTACAAAACTGAAATAGATCTAGATCGTCGATCATGAAATCAACCTTTCTCAGTCGAAAAGCACAATATGAAGGGTTCAAAGTTAAAGTGAAACAAGTCCGGTTTTTATTATATCTTAACAGAGACTGCCAAACTATTTTAAAAATATATAAATTTTCCATTAAAAATTGAAACATAACATAACACAACCCTCCTCTTCTACTCTTATGGTGTCGAGGTTTTGCTTTTATCGGTTCATTTACTTTTTGTTTACGAGTTTCCTTCCTCTTTTTCCTAAAATCTTTTCAGTATCTTCCTTCCTCTGTTTCTTAGGTCTGTTTCTCTTTCTAATTAAAAATTAAATAAAAATTGGAACCCATTCGAAATTAAATTTTCTTCCACGAAGTAGTATTACACCTTTTCCATTTCATTCATTAAGTTCAATAATGTATATTCAGCGCGATTTTAGTAGTTTATCTTAAAATTAACTTTAAGGAACTTTCTCCAAATTAATTCTAAGCTCTCTATATGTCGAAGCATAGTATAATTTTTGATGCCCACATTTATTACTTTTAAAAAGATGTTTTTACGCAAAATTAATAAACGAGTCGCTAATTTTCAAAACAGAAATTTACTCTAAGAGCCATTGTACACGTTAAGACTCGGTCTAATAGACTCAGACTGATATCATTAGGAGTAAGCAAGATTATTGTGTTTCGTTTAGTCTTATTGTATATAAGATCTAGTTTTAACGCATGCGAGGGGGCTAAAAATCACGTATAATACTGCATCAGCGTAATTGCACAGCAGCAAATTTTTTTAAAATAAATCTTTGTTTTCATGCAGAGAATTAGAAGATTCAGATTCGGACGATGATATAGAAATGAGTGTAATTTCGAAAGGTCGCCATGACATTGTAATAAAACAGGAAGGCAAAGTACATGGAGGCTTTTTTAAAGTCACCAAAAAACAGCATCCCATGTTTCCCTTCCACGAAGAGAAGATAAAATCGGATGACTATGGCGAGATTATAAAACCGGAAGAGTATAAATTGGCGGATATCGGTGGGGAGTTGGAAGACAATAAAGAAAATCTACAGATTAAGAAAGAGGATGAACCGATACAAGAAATTCCCGAAATACCAACGAAATGCATTTTATTAAAACGCACAGTACAGGTGAACGCGCAGGTTCAATACATAGACTTTGAAGGTAGATCCGATGGTGAATCGCTGCTGAAAATCATTTCACAATTGCGTCCAAGACGTGTGATCTTAGTACGGGGCAACGAAGAAAGCACCACCACGTTATACAACTATTGCAAAGATCATATTGATGGTAAAATATTCAGACCACATCGTGGGGAGACAGTGGATGTCACAAGCGAAACACATATTTACAGAGTAGGAAGATTTATAGTATTAAATTGAGCTAAATAACTAAGTTAAGTTTTAGGTGCGCTTGACCGATGCACTCGTATCGCAATTAGATTTCCAAAAGGGCAAAGAAGCTGAGCTCGCTTGGCTGAACGCTGAAATTGCATTGCGTGAAAATCTTCAGGATGCGAAGCCGTTAACGGTTGACAATGAACCGATGGAATGTAAGTTGGTTATTTATCAGGTTTATGGAAAATTATTGATTGTTGACTTATACGTACATTCTTGTTATGAATACTTCAGAGTTTATTTACTGGTTTTCTTAGGATTTTTTGGTTTTTTTCTTTCTTTGGTTGTTATGAACTACCGGTTCAGAATATGCCCAATGTCTTAAACTCAGAAGTTATTAGGCTAGTAGAGTTGTAGATATGTCAGAATATATGAGTTGTATTTGTGATGAATCCTGGAAAGGATTTGTCTAGTTAGTTGTGCGATGAATGAAACACCAGAGCGATGGGCGTAATACTGGTGTTATTTTTCTAAATAAATCCTGACTTGCATCAACGCTGAGAAACCATTCTAACTATTATCTTATACTATTTTTATTTCTAAGATAAAAACTTAATTAAGATCACAAAACGAATTTATAGCTTTTCATATTTCTTAAGGTGATAGAGTATAGTACAGTTACAGTATTAAAGTATTTTTGGGAAATGTTGATCTATAATGGTGTTATTTATACAAAATAAACTATTTATCATTATTTTCATAAATAGTACAATGCGTATATGAAATCTACTGACTTGCTGTACTATACTTCAGCGCCTAGATGAAGATGCTAGGAATTGATTTTGAATTTCAAAAACATTTTTACTTTTGAAGCAAATTAGCGAAAATCAATAACCAGAATGATTTTTCAGCAAAAAATCGATTGATACAAGTTAGGCAAAGAAAACAAGAGTATCATTGTTGCATAGAATGTATACCCATTCGTTAAGTAATTTCCAATGAAAAAAATGTTATATATACTGATGTTAGGAATGAAGAAGGCATGCAATTATGCCCTAATTTGCATTAAATCCAACGTTTCGGTTATTCAGTTAAAGCCTTTTGAAGGAAACTGTAGACAACCAACCTCAGTAGATGTCACCCGATTCAACATTTCATATAATTACAAACCAGCATACATTAGAATAGTTTAATTCGAAAACATGAATCAGGCCGGTTATCACGAATTTATTCTCGAAGTGATGAATATCTTATTGAAAAAAACTAAGTAAATGAGATGTGAATTTTCATAACAGAATTGTACGCTAAGAAGCCGCTGGTAATTGGGTATCAACCTGGTATAAAGCATAAAATCTCTTTCATGTACATATGTTGTACAAGCTTGATACAATCTTTCAATATTATATTCACGTTCAATCAAGCTTGTCTTCAAAATTATATGAAGCCCTTTAAATATTCGATTTTTTTCTTACATCGTATTGTCTATTTAACATTAGACAAGATTAATTGTCTACTAATTTGAAGAAATCGTTGAATTCACTCAATTGTCTTAAAATCGCAGTAAAAACGTTCGATCGGGTCAGTAATTATTAATTATATACAATACAGTTCGTCATCCGAGAGTACCTGAAAATTGCTACAAACAAACCAAAGAATGTTCCACAATTCAAGCAAGACTTGATATATTTGATAGATAACATTAAAATTACCTAAAAGTTGTAGGAGTAATTTATTGACTGATTTATAATATGTACAGTGTAAGGTTTTTGCATATCGGAAACAGGTCCTCCACGGATAATCAGGCAGATATCTATTTTTATTAATTTTTATAATCATTTTTGCAAGATATGTTGAATTTCATTTATGCAGCATTTACATAACCCAAGCGTGAGGTGTTCCAGCTAACAAACACATCATCTGATCAATCATAATGGGAACTTACATGTCGTAAATTTTGCAGAAATTATTTGTTTCTCGACCTGTGAGCCAATGGCACCTTCTTTGTTTGAACAATATACTATTCATGTACAAATTGTGTCATTTGGGCACAAAAGTGGCATTAGTGGTTAGATAAAATCGATCAAATATACAAATTTTAATGGATGTTAGGTGGTTCCAACGAAACGGTGCCTTTCATTCCTTTTATTTATACGTTTACCATTCGGAATCGATAAAAACATTACAATTTTTTGTTTCAAATCTTTTTGGGATACTCTACATTGAAGTTTGCTAGAATGTTAGTGGAAACTATAAAATTACTAGTTCGAACGAATGGTTTTAATATGCTGCCTTTTTAATTAGGTGGCGCTAATAAAAATGCAAAATTGAATTGAATGTTGAATTTGCTATGTAACACGTCTAACTTAGATGAAATGATCATCGATTGTATAATAAATGACGTAATATTTGTTTTGTAGTGGATGAAGAGGAGACCAAAATATACACATTGGAACCACTGTCGACCAATAAACAAATACCACACGATACTGTTTACATAAATGAATTGAAATTATCAGAATTTAAGCAAATACTGATGAAAGCAAATATTCCATCCGAATTTTCAGCTGGTGTGCTGTGGTGTTGCAACGGAACGATCGCAATACGACGTGTAAGTGCACTACAGACAACTAGTAGTAGCGATTGAGAAAACAAGCGCCAATTTGAATCATTATATGTATTTTCAGATCGAAACCGGTCGAGTAATCATCGAAGGCTGCATATCCGAAGACTATTACAAAGTGCGTGATTTATTATACGAACAATATGCTATCTTATAAAATAGGGAGTGTGACAATTTATCGATTTATCTTGATGTTATCACCTCACATTGATAATAAAATCTATTTTTTATGAATGAGTATGTGTTTGGCGATCGTATTACAGCTTAACCATCAAAAAAATAGCATCGTATGCGTTAAAAAGTCGTTTCGAACAAGTTTTTATATGAAAAATCTGGCGTTTGGTTTTTTGAATCAGCGCACCAATCGCAGCGGCGCGCTCCCCTCCCACACGCTTCATTCATACAACAGTTTGACTTATCTTTTTAAGCATCATTCGTTCTCTCTGTCTAAATATGCTGAGCTTGTACAGTGCATGAGCTGTGTCGGTGCGTGGTGTGTGTGTTTATTCAATCACAAGTGCTAAACATTTTGTGAATTATCGTGATTTCTAGCACGAGGAGATTCGATCAAATCAATCACTGCATACTGTTGCTGCAACTAGAAGGTATGTATATACATCATGTGCAAACGAAAATAGATTCGGTGTATTTGTGTGTGTAATAGTGTGTGTGCTTTCACCCACCGACTGGGCCAAGCAAGTTGAAAAGCTACAATGTGCACACAATGCTGATTTTGCTAGAATCTCTTTATTGTGAGCGAGCTTAAGGGCGAGTTTTGTGCACCGCGCGGTTCGCTCATCTGGACCGATGTTTTTGTTCATTTGTTTGTTTGTTGTTGTTGTTGTTGCCCTTTCTTCGACTTCACACACGCATACGCTACAACACATGAAGAATTTTGTTTTATGGCGATCTCGTAGCTAATTATTTGTTTTGAAAATGTTGCTGGTTGGGTATTGGAAGCGATTCGAAACCATGTGTTTTCTGTATACACATTGCTGTCGCGATGATTGAATGCACTTTTTGCTTGCTCGCTCTCCCAACTTCTTTGAAGCTTCGAGAAATAGATAAGCTATCAAATGTTTAATTATGCATTGTTCAATAATCTACACTTTACTCGGCTCGGCTCATGAATTGCCATACACATTCAGTTTGATTTATTTGTGGCAGCAATGGTTTTTGTGCTATTTTCGTACTCCTCGAATCTCTCCACACCTGCAAAATTGGGGTTTCTTTTCTATTAAAACGAACATGAAGAAAGTATAATCTTACCGGTCACAACATGGTTGTAGTAGGGTGAGATTCTCACCCGTATCTCCCACGGTTTAGTTTTTTTTTATGATATAATTTGCGGTTTGGGTGCAGTGAGTGGTTCGAACTGGATTCATTAAAATTTTATTTATATAAAGTAATCTATCTATTCCCTTTACTACTACTCAACGATTACATTTAATACTCCTCATACATTTTCATCATCACAATTATCATGATTTATTTGAAATTTGTTGATTGTAAATCTGCCGACTGTGGCATTTATTCGGTTGTAACGCATATTTACAAGAATAGTTCAGGTTAATGTCAGTGGTGTTAATTTTTGATGATAAAATTATTTATTTACACGATGATTGATTTTTCATGTGTTTACATCAGTGGTTTCCAATCTCTTTTCATTTCCTTACCAAGTTTCAATTTCACAAAGTACATATACAGTTTCGGAAAATGCCAAAGAAGTCAACGAAAATTGAATAAAATTCAAACATTTCAATAAAATTCGTTATATTTACATTGTATTTACATGATGAACTGTTTTAATCAGTAAATAATTTAAATTAATCACTCAATTAGTTCACAATAATTAGTTTGATTTTATAGGTAAGTTGTTATATATTTCGGCAGTTACGTTATCAATAGTTTCATTGTTTGTTGAATTAAATGAAGCAAGAAATTTGAATTTTGTTCCGACTTTTGCTCATTTCTAAGGCATTTCAAAACCGGCATAATTGAGCTATTTATTTAGAAAGTGGCCTAAGTCCACATACTTCTATTATAGATTGCTTTTATATTTAATGAAGAAATCAAAAATATACCCTAATCCCCGACATACGACCTTAATTCGTTCTAAATGTTTGGACGTATATCGAGTTGGACTTATCTCAAATTCACTACATTTTCTAATTAAAACTATTTATTTTCTTGTTAAAACAGGTCCTATATTAAATTGGACGTGTATCGAGGTTCCTCTGTATGTTCCACTATTAGAATGTATCTGGAGATAGTTAAATTTACAATTGATATTTGCAATTATTACAAACGAACTATAAAAAAATGAAAATTGTTTTAGGCCACTTTCAAAATAAACAAGTCAATTCATAATGTTTTTCTTATACAATTTCGTGCCCCCTTATAATATAGTCTTCTTGTGCCGTCTCACTGTTTAGAAACCACTGGTTCACATAATGATGGAACATGTTCTTAATTTAATTTAGCGTAGTTACTATAAAATTATCTATTAACTGACCGGGGCACATTATTCAATTGTTGCAGCAGTGCAGGTTAACAACGTTTGTTGTTGCTGTTGATAAAATTTATTTATTTTTGTGATGATGGGTTTTAAAAATTCGTAATCACGATGATTACACATAATGATCGACGAGTAAGTGCTCAACCGGCTAATTTCCATAAATGAATATTAATCCGTAATTTTTTGATTTATAATGTGCAATTGATCAAGATAGAGTTATCAGCGTTGTTTCAATATTAAAATTATGAAAATCGTTTCGTTGCTGGCGTTGTTAAAATGCCAGCAAGGCCAAGAAGATCTGGTTGCTTCAGCAGCTGTTGCGTTAGCAAAACACACCCCACACACATGCACGGTTTAGGTTTTATAATGCAATTTAAGCTTTGTCTTGCTGATTAAATTACAACAACAACGTTGTTTCATAATAATTCATTTACGGCTTTGAAGATCAAAACGACGATTTTTGTACGACGCTTTTGTAGATTTATACCTGTCGTCGTCGTCGTCGTCGTCGTCGTCCACACGTATATAAACAATTTTATTTTTGTGTATGTGCGTGTGTGTGTGTGTACGTAGAAAGCTTCCAAGCTAAGTAAAATCTGAATTGCAAAGTGTCGTCTGCGCCTCGGAGACATTGACATCTCTCTTTTAGATGCGCATCTCGTACTATTAGCATCCTTATCTAGCATTTGGTTTTATTCAAAGCACAATCCTAGACGCCATGCCCTTGGCCATTTATCATCATGGTGGTGGTTGTTGTCTGCGATGACCCTTCATAAACATGTCATACATGTTTGCTAAACTTTCAAATTTTCTTTACTGTGGATCCCATGCGTGTTGTGTGTGTGTGTATATGTATGTGGACGACGACGGTAATGCGATACGTAAAACGTTTTTAGGGAGAACGAACGGGCAACAGGTGGCACACACACTTGAACCGACAACCCTCCTTCGTATAATACAAACACCATGCATCTTTTTCATTCCCAAAAAGCAAATACGCACAGATCACAAGCGCCGCTAATTAACATCCCGGCTTTAATACTAATAATAATCATAATAATAATAATAAAAAGAAAAACATCGGCTTTTATTGTTTCAGATGGAGCTGGAGGCTCTCGAATCGTATGATTACCTCGACGAAGAGGACTTTTATGATTCGAATGTACCTGCCACCAAAATGGCAACGACGACGAACAGTCCAAATAAACGTAGGGTTACTTTCAATCAAAAACGCTATTATGCCAAGGTAAGTGCACGCCAAATAGTTTAGATATATTGTATACTATTGTATATTGTATTGGGGGGGTTTTAAAATCCGGCTGATGGCTTTCAACAATAACGCGCGTCGTCCGATTAATGTGTTTTATTGCGGCTGTAAACTATGCACAAAATCATCATCACATTGATTGCTTTATTAATACAGACACAATTTTTAAGCGTCCGATAAGCTTTCTTACATGCGGCGCGGCTCAGACGAGCAGCATGTTCGAGTGATTTATAGCATAGAGAATGATAATGCTACTAATTGAATTTTTTATGCGTAGCACAGAATGTTGTTATTCGATTCTTGAATGAAAACAGTTGTAATTATAAAACTAGTTGTAGACGGAATTATTACAACTGTTTACTGATGTATAGCTTCGAGTATTCATTTACGTTTTTTATTCTCTTTTCGTTCGTTCGTTCGTTTGCTCGCAAGCAAGCAAGGCAGCAGCAAAAAGTCACAGATGATGTGCTTGAGTGAAATAACTCGACAAAAACGCAACAAACATCTACAATTAGTACACTCGCGTTCGCTTTAAAGTGACCAAGTCAAAAAATATCCTATGTATACGTTGACTACCTGCTAAGAGGTCATAAAAAGGACTGCTTTTCATCACTTCCCAACATCTATAATTTACTTTAAATAGAGAGTTGAATAAAGAAGCTAAAAATAGCAAACACTAACGATTTTTAATAGAAATTATGACAAAGATGTAGTAAAACTGAAGAAGAATTAATATAAAATATTTTTTTCTGTGTCTGAAACATCAATTTTCGTTACGGAAACACATGATTTCGTTATTTTAATGGAGATTCTTAAACATTAAATTTTGCGATGATTTTTTCTTTGCGATGGAAATATTTGCCGATTTCTTTCATTGAATTTTCATTGATCTTTTGCCATTTTCCATAACATTTTTAAACAAACTTTATCATTTTCTGGTGGAAAAGCAACAAATTGTGTTCATCTCACTTTTTCAAGCATTTTTGACGAAAATCTTTAAAAGTTTTGATGGAAAATGCCGAAAAACAAAGAAATTCGAATGAAAATAGTCAAAGATTAAGGTTCTCGTGCAGATACTGAAAAGTATAGGTTACATTCGTAAAACAATATACTATTATTTACACTATTTTAAATTTAGACAACAAAAACTTGTTTACCTAAGAGACACGAAAAAAATGTGTTTTTACCACAATGTCATCAGTTGGTTTCAAGTAAATGTAATAGTAATTATTTTTGATTTAATATTTTTTATATTATCTATTAGATGCCCTTTTATGTCAGTCTTCACTTTATTACCACACAAATTGTGTTAAAAGATGTATATAACGTATTTTACAAACGTTTTTCTTAAAATTAAGGGTATCTTATAATCGAAATTAATACAAAAAATGTCCAGTATTTGATTTAAAATTCCGATAGTCGCAAATATGGCTAAATTTTTACACCATACATTTTATATCTTAAGCTTCTATAAAATAAAAACATTTTGCCCTCTAAGCAAATACTTATCATATTCATAAAAGACTAAAAAACAAGTCTGTTTAACAGCAAAGGGTTTATTCACTGGCCAGGTTACCCTATTTAATGTCTTAAAAAACCCATCTTTCTATCTGGCTATATAAGATTGACGATTTTGAGAAATTTAAACTAATTGTAAGAATTTTTTAAATCCGGCTTTGCAATCTAATAATAAATGATTCGAAGGTTGTCTTTTAAATTGCTGAGAAATTAAAGTACGTCTTATAGTCCATAATACTTCTTATTTTTAGTAGCAAGTATAGGTACCAGTTGAGATTGTAATTATTTCGTAGAACTTTACTCAGATATTTGTTGCACTTCTCATCCAATTAAGGATTTTTTAATTTAATTTACTATGTTTGGCACAAATACAATGCATTTTTGGGAAGCAGATAGGTGTTTTAATAATGAAAATCTTAATATAACATATGACAACGTTTTCAAGCAGAAATGAATCAAAAAGGTATAATTAAATTTTCGTATAATTTTCTATATAAGAAAATGTAGATAATTAATTAAATTAATAAATAATTAATGAAATTTTAAAAGTCATTGATAGTATTAAACAATTTTATTGGCATTATCTATGAGGGTTTGAAGCAAAGTGGTCAGTCGTCACCCTACCGACCGACCGACCGACCGACTGCAGCCTCATTTTTGGACATGAGTGGACATGATGACATGACATAATTAAAGTCTATTAAAAGCGCAAGTTGATGGATTGAAGCGAGTTGGAGCTACAAAGGTAAGCGTGGGATTAAAATGGCTCTCCGCGCATAATATAAAACAACAAATTGAAATCATTTTGGCGCCGCAATTTCTTAGATTCTAAATGCGAATGCTGCGACCGTATTGAATGTGTTTCTTCAATGTCACTCGGCTTTTGAGCTGGAGATTTATTGGAATTATTTTAGGATGGTAGATTAAATCTGGAAGCAAAACAAATCGCAAATAAAACGCACGATTCCGATTATTGATTAAGAGGTATTAATGCGCTAAGAGACCAAACAAAAATATTTTGAAAGCGCTCGTTCCATCCTATTTTTTTTATAATTAGCACTTCTTTCGGTGGATGAAATTTCATTGATCTCGGCTGGCAATTAGGCACCAAACCAAAATCAACACCAAGATCAAACACGTATCGTTGTGGTCTAGTAAATTTGCAGAAATGCGCAATGATAAATGCGTTCGCCGCCATCATTTCTCACATGTTCGCTCCCTCAACTCGTAATGATACATGTGAGAAGCCTTAGTGTCAGCTCATGCAGGTATCGGACACAATGAGCGCACTTCCTTTTTGTCTTTTTCCACAGACGCCAGCGCTCTGTTACTATCATCTTCCGGTTGTGATTTTGATCGGTCCGTTGCGTGCAATCATTACAACACATCCCTTTTATCGTTCGCCCTACAATAACGCTCATTGGATTTTATTAATTACGACGATCTACGACGCGCGCTCGCCGCCATTCATACAAAACAAATTTTCATCATCATCGTCATCCATAAAACTCTTCGTTTTTAGTGAATGAATAGCCTCGCATGCCACATATTTTCACATTTTAATGCTGAAAACGCCACCGGTGGCTGACACGTTGTTCCAGGCGGGACTCTGTTTCAATGTGCAGAAGCTGCAGATATTCTTTATGCTAACTTAATTGGCAAAAATGCGAGGAGGGAATAATTAGAAATTTTACGACCGTGTGCGTCGTTTTCCTCCCCCTCTACCGCGTCTTCTTCAATGAAATCTCAAACACATGTCGGTCGAAATTAAAATTAATTTTGATTCTTAGAAGCGTTCCGACCGTTTGGCGTGCATTTGACTTCTTACGTAATTGGTGAAATAAAAAAATAAAATAAAACGCTTTATTTGAAATTAAAGAGGTATTTTTTATATTTACGCGCACACGCTTTGGATTGAAATATGTAGGTATTTCGCTAAGTCAATAAACACTAACGCATTTAATGTAAATATTTTGGGATAAATATTACTCATCGTGCACTTTCCGCGAAATAATTATTTGAATGTAAATTTAAATATGTCCCTATTAATAAAAGCCGCAAAATGTTAGATATTCATTACGTTTTATTAATGTTGATTAGGAAAACTCTTTTTTTTGCTTCATTTTTAAAAACAATAAAAATTCCTTTTCCACGCTTCAATCCCTCATTTTTTTTTTTTAAAAAATATTGCAAAGATGTCTAACTTTTTGTGTTTTTAACTATAGAAAAGGAGTAGTAACACAATGCACAATACAATGATACTTACTCCTGTCCTAGGTGGACTTATTAACTTATTTTACCCTTTTTTTATATTTGACATGAATATTATATACAAGCATCTGAAAATGGGTGTTGACCTTTTATTAAGCTCATATTCAGGGAAACTTCTACAAAAGTCCTGCTGATAGAAGTAGTTAAATTTTGGGTAGAGAAATTCTTAAAAACTGTTCATGAAATCCGTAAGATATATCCGAAAACTTTAATTCACGTTAATTTATATTGATTAATACTGTTAACAAATTTTGCCGTCATAGGAAAACTATTTTAAATGTATTTAGATTAAGAACAAAAATTAACAGTTACTTAATTAAAATGAGTGCAAATAGTGACTATTTACAGCATTAACAATTTCTATTTTGCATCTACGAGTACATATTTATCATTTTGAGCGTACTCATTCTCTTAACGCTTAGGCTTATAACTTTGTCAACGGAATTTGATTCAGACGCTAAATTGAAATGTAGCATGGTTATTAGATACACAGGGGAACATTTTTTCAGAGGCATCAGGTTTCGGGGTGAAGTCATATTCATTAGGGTGTTTAAATATTCAGAACGTGCTTTATTTAGTTTTAGCTTTGTAATGTTGTGGGTCTAAAGCTCTTCAAGAGATGTTTTAGTACAAATCTTTATTGTCTCTCAAAATAAAGAAAAATAATTAATATCTATAATCATATTTATTCGTATCTGTGTCCTTCTCCACAATAAAATTCATTGAAATTGAAATGTAGCATGGTTACAAAGGGGAACATTTTTTCAGAGGCATCAGATTTGGGGTGAAGTCATGTTCATTGGGGTGTTTAAATATTCAGAACTTGCTTTAGTTAGTTTTAGCATTATAATGTTGTGGGTGTAAATCTCTTTAAGTGATGTTTTAGTACAAATCTTTATTGTCGCTTAAAATAAAGAAAAATAATTAAAATTTATAATCATATTTATTCGTATCTGTGCCCTTCTCCAATATAAAATTGATATGCCCGTGCTTTTTCGAAAATGGAGTTTGATTCAGACGCTAAATTGAAATGTAGCATAGTTATTAGATACACAGGGGAAGATATTTTCAGAGGCACCAGGATTCGGGGTGAACTCATGTTCATTAGGGCGTTTAAATATTCAGAACTTGCTTTATTTAGTTTTAACTTTATAATGTTGTGGGTGCAAAGCTCTTCAAGAGATGTTTTAGTAGAAATCTTTAGCGTCTCTCAAGATAAAGCAAAATAATTAATATTACCAATCATATTTATTCGTATCCGTTGATTTGTCCGTGCTAAGCTAAATGTTGAAAATTATACGAGTTTGCTTTTTTAGCGACACTTTTGCATCACATAAATATGCTAAAAGATTTTATAATAAAATTTTATTTGTTTTTCATGAAAGCTTTTTTTTCTGCTTTGCATTACATGTCCTATTAAGTAGAATGCTCAGGCATGTTAAAATTAATGAATTAACCTTATTACGATACTATTTAGCGATGCTGCCCTGATGCTTTTGGCAATAAAAATATCCGTGGCTGCTGCTTTATTGTTTCCGAGCGAAACGGTTGCGCTTTCATCAATATGTATAGAGATGAAGCTCGATTCAATTAAAAAGCGTAAAGAAAACAATCAATATTTCATCGTGGTGCAATTTCCGATTCACTATGCCTGTGTTGTACTTAATTTAGACACGAAAACACATTCGTATACTAGGAAGCTATCTATGACTTTTAACGATCTACGAAGAATTCTAATGACTTGTTCGTTTTTCTTTCTTATTATGTAACAACTGAAACGCACAACTGGAATGGAGATATAAAAAAACACACGACGCTTCTTTTCAGCGTTCTTATTTCAGTCTACACCTGAATGAAAAAAGCGGGCGCGCTTCTTCACTATGATATAATTACATTTGACATCCGGTGGGTGCACGCTCTCACACTTCCGTTCGAATCTACACTTTTATTATAATGTTGTTATGAATGAAATGATCGCGATGAACGTAAAAAAAGGCAACGAACGCGAAGTGATATTACTGGCCTAGAACTTGATGTTGTCTCGTACGTAATTTTTCACTTCCTAAAGGAAATCATTATTTTGAATAAACAGTGCTTTACCGACTTGTAATTATACACGTTTATGTAATAATAACTTTCGGTGACGATTAAAATACGGTGTTAAATAAGCGGGGAGAACTTCATTTACTAAACAATTTCCGAGTACAACACAATTTATTGACTATTTTCAAATACGAATCTTGATTGCTCTTAATAGATTAATGATTAGATTTATATTAAAGAGGGTGCGTTTTCAAATAAAAAATATAATTATCTTTTAAAAAGTAATGAAAAATCAAAGATTATTATAAAATTCATCAATACAATTAAGAATGGCAATTAAATAGCATTCATTTTTGTTATTCTTTTTAAAGATTGTGTGAAAATGAGCATATTACAAAATATTCTTTTCTACTAAATATTTAAAAGATACTTTTATAAATGAAGGAATGTAGGATCAATTTGTTTGAATCTTTGTGATGCTGCGGAACTCTAAACTTTGGCATTTTGTCTTTCGTACTACACTAACAAAAAATAAAAAATGAGGAGACATTGTTAAAGACATTAGTCGTTAGATTTATACAATATAAGGCAGAGGTAGTAAATTTGTGATAGCAAGAGTACAATCATAAACAGGAACGCTCCTTGGAAAAATAGGCTTTCATTTGCCTTCTTGTGAAGCACTTTGCACCTTAGCCTTCATTTAGGGAACACATTTTAAGAATCACTTTTCTATTATTAAATCCTTGTGAAAGTGCTATACTTGTTATGAATTGTTACAGTTTACTGTTGTCTAAACTGAATGATGACTACATTGCAGCAGAAACGCATTTTTTTCGCCATTGATCATCAAAAAAGTTCAACTTTCTTGCTTTCTGAATTTAGAATAATACCTATCACAAATTAAAGTCCAATTCTGAATTAAGTTATGTTTTTAGCTTTTCGAGAAATGCTAAAATTACGAACATATATATTTATTATTAATAAGCATCTTTTATGATTTATTTTTTCAATTGTATTATGGAATAATATTATTAAATATGTTTAGGGTTTTAATTTAGTTTTAGGCACTTATAGACTTTGAGCGTCTTGCACGTAGGGTAGTTTATCATTTTTTAAAGTTTTTTAATATTTTTGCAAAGAATTTTATTGCATTCCAATTAATTACGACTTGTTTAGCTAAACTTTCTTTAAAATTTAAGTTTATAGATCTTGTAAATACACAGAATTTGACTAGCATATTAACGAAGGTATTGTTCGCCTAATTCCATTTTATTATTGTACAATAACTTATTAGATCATATTACATATCCCAATTAATCGCGGGCCCCAAGCAAGTGCCTTGCTCGCCTTATGGTAAATTAGATGTTTGTAAATAATGAACAATCATTTTATTGGAATAGAGTTGAGCATTGTATATTGAAAGTGTCATTATTTAATCATAGCATTTTCGTGTCAACATCCACAAGTGGAAGAATATTGCAATTGTAGCTGGCGAACAACTCAATTAAACCTAATAACTTAACGCCAATTTTCATAAATAACGACGATTTGGATTACACAAAACAATTTACTATGCTATGCAAACAATAACGATCGATTAAATTTCAACCACATGTTTGGAAAATAGCAACCGCCATTCATGCGATGAACAAAAGGTTGAATGAATCTCCGCTTGGGTCGATTGAAATCGATTTCGTATGCGTTTCCAATCGACGCTCACACACATTTCGATAAAGTGCGATAATACATGACGAACAAAACGCTATTGTTTCGCTTTCTGTACAACACTTACGTACACATCCATGCATATTCGAATGCATTTATTTATTTATTATGTGGAATATTATGCACATTTGCATGCGTTTGTTGTTTGTCGTTTGTCGTCGTGCTGTGTGTGTGTGCGTGTGTGTGTGTGTTTGTTGTGTGTGCGCGGTGCGCGCACACCAAGCGAATGTTGTCTCTCCTTCACTACTCGGGAGGGAAAAAAATGCGGTGTGAATGAGTTAGGCGTTTAGTAGGTAGATATTTATATCTTTGCTATCAATAGCACATGAAATAGTAATCTACGAGCTACTCTATCTCGTTTAGCGTTTTGCTCGTGCTGTAATGAGATTTATCGATTTTTTTAGGGGGAATCGTGTAATATGCATTGTGGCCTTGGTTGTTTTTTTATTTTGTTGTTCTACTCATGCTTGGAGGCACGAATGCTTTATTATAGCTGAAACTCACTCTCCAGTTACGTCTTATTCACGTTTTTTTCTCTCGTATTGTTCGTTGAAAAATGATTCAAGAAATTGTAAATTGTTTATGTGTTTTTATGCAGATTTGCTGAGTTATATTAAATGACTCCTCTTAGAAATATTTTAATTTGATCGCTGATTAATAATATTATCAAAATTAATTAGAATATAATCAAATAACATTTTAAGAAATCGATTTTGGTGTCGTTCCTATGAAATATAGTATACTAATAACAAATTTACAATAAAGATTACAAATTTCATTCTTATTAATTTCATATTAATTAGAAATGTAAACATTTTTTATTAATATGAATGAATTATTT
The DNA here is from genome assembly GCA_030264715.1 of Adinopsis sp. GC000173. Taxonomy (NCBI): domain Eukaryota; kingdom Metazoa; phylum Arthropoda; class Insecta; order Coleoptera; family Staphylinidae; genus Adinopsis; species Adinopsis sp. GC000173. The sequence goes on from JARJDW010009362.1 coordinate 41,623, forward strand.
ACTTCCTGAATATTCAGCGTATATAATTATTTATAAGAATATTAATTTATACGCTGTGCGCGTTTATTTGGCAGTTAGTAAAAGTGTAGGCAGTGAAATTCTGCATAAAACCGAGCCTTTCTTCTATCTATTTAAATGTCTTTTGGCGTTCATTTTAATCAAACTCTTTATTATATTGTATTATTATTTAAATATGTCCATTATGTAAATTGCGCACGGTTCTGAATGTAAAAATCGAAATTGGAATGCAAAAATATGTAGCGCTTTGATAGCTTTATGGTCGATATTAAATTATGTCATTGATTTGTGCCGTTTTGTGCCACAATCCAATTGTATTGTGCTACCTTGCACAACTCAACTTGACATTCATCCATCCATCCAAAACAAGCGTAATTATTCTTATTTTTGTTTAGTTTATTATCTATTTGGTTCATTTTAAAGAAAACTTTGCGAATATTATTTATTTTGTGACTTTTTTACTTCATTTCATATCTAATATATTCAGAGATTCTTGAGTCCCGGTAAAAATTAGGGACTCTAATAACTAACATTACGCAGTGCCACATTATTGTGCAATTTTTCTAGATTCTCTAATCAAAATTGCACTTAATTTATTCTTATTTTTGTTTAGTTTATTATTTATTTGATTCATTTTAAAGAAAACTTTGCGAATATTAAATCAATAAAAGTATTTTTACCTACCACATTTTAGAATAACATTTATGTCCAATTTATTTTGTGACTTTTTTACTTCATTTTATATCTAATATATTTAGAAATTCTTGAGTCGCAGTAAAAAATGAGGACTCTTATAACTAACAGTACGCAGTGTCATATTATTGTGCAATATTTCTAGATTCTTTAATCAAAATTGCACTGAACCTACATAGCTTGCTATGTTATTTACTTATATAGACACGCTATTTTAAAGGTTGTTTTTGAAAATTTAAAATTAAAGTATTGCTTAAGTCTAGCCCATCACCCTGCAGTTACGCGACTTGTTCTTCCTGTTTTGTAATGTAATAAAAATTTGTTTTCTGGAATTGCCATGACACTTCATTGAATTTGAGAAAATATGTAGGTAGTAGACATAGTAGCCACCCAACTAGAAATACACTTGCACCCTTCTTGTTAGTTTTCTTAAGGCCATTAAAACTTTAACGCGGCTACTTTTTTGCTACTTTTTGCATCACATTTGTGGGTTGCTACATAATCGACATGGACCTTCTCCGCGGGACATCATAACAGATATTTACGAAATAATAAATCTTACAACCCTAGCATTTTTGAAGAAGTGTTAAAAAAGCTGCGTAACGAATTGCAACTTACCTGACACACATGTTGCAACCAGATATTGCAGCCCTACAATGTCACATCCTTCTAAGAAAGGTCTTCGAGAGCCATATTAGGACAAATATTCGAGCGCAAATATCATACGAGTAATTTTTTTTATCACCGCGTTTTATTTCTAATATTATTTTACATATATTCAGAATTATAAATTTGTATGATTATGGAATATATGTAAAGTTGCTCCCAATAAATAATTACAAAGTGTTGAAGCAAAAATATAAATGAATAGTTGCATGAAATAGCAAAAGAATTCAAAACGACATAATAACATTTTGAAAAAAGTTAATGTCGGGAACCAACTTGTCATCGCCAGCTTTTTGATGTCAGTTAATGGGACAGTGTGTGGCCTGTCATGGGACAAATATCCACTTTCACGTGCATATACGTGCTGTACTGCATGTATCCTTACACGAATACACAAATTTATTTCTGTTTTTCGAGATGTTTTACGACTAAAGGTTAAAGTTTTTCAATATATCAAAAGTAACTAGACTTAGTTTTAATTAAAAATAGGAAAGTGGAAATCAGAAACTTAATAATAAACATATAAACTTTTTTAATTATTTGTATCATGTCAAACTTTATTGCCCTGAAATTAATTTTAATAGTCAATAAAAGTTTCCTAGAATTTGTCTACATCGCTCGAACACAAAAATTTGAATCTAAAACGCATTAACAATTTACTATAATTAATATTCTATGTTTGTAGAGGCAGTATTAATAAATTAGAATAATCTACGTAATAAAATAATTTGCATTTTACATGAAATTTTAATACGTATAATATAAATAACTACCTACACGATGTTACTATATACGTTTATTAATTTCACCATTAACCAATAAATTGATAGATATGCATAAAAATGTTATTAATTAACATGTTGGCGCGGAGGGCCTTTATGGGCCGTAAATATCGCCATTTCGGCATAAAGATGTTCGCAAGGTGAATAAAAAAAATTGTTGTGAACACGTATGTATGTATGTAGATACAATGCGTTTATTGCGCTAATAAAACGTGGCGTAAATTTTCGCTAAATGTTGCTGTCGAACACATTTCAGTTTATATTCGTCTAAACAAGGCCACGATCAAATTTAATTAAACAAATACAATAAAAATTTCTCTATCTATTCGATCGAATGTAATGTATGAATTGTGGTGTATATGCTGTATATAATGGTATAGCCCGGTTAACGTTGTTATTCGGTGCAAGCAACTTGAGCATTAAGCGAAACAGCGCTGAACGGGCTATATGTTTTTGTTATTTTTATACTTTCTTATAGATTATTTTAATTAATTAATAAACAGCTTCTCCATATTTCTTCTCAGAGGTATTGTATTATCTTTCGTTTGCATTTTTAATATCATTATATAATACATATACAAACTATTTGATATTACAATTCTCGACGATAAAATACGTAAAAATACATTAATTCTAAGAAATTTCAACATTTTCGAAATCAAAATAAAACAGAGTTATATTGAGGCAACGTTCAGCGGCGCAGCGTTAAGCGGGGTATACCTGTAATTGCATGAATTTCGTTCTTTAATATACATAACTGAATAAACTAACTTAGTGATTGATTACTTACTACTGTATGCATTTCTTATTTGATATCAAATAGCCATTCTCAGGTCTGAATTGACTATAATGCAGACAAAGCATTTACTGGCGGCGCGTATTAAGTTCGAGATCTATGTAAATATATAAAATTATTTATATAAAACGGCGTGTAAATGTTATCCTATAATTTATATAATATAATTCTAGATAAATTTTCGCTAAATGTTGCTGTCGAACACATTTCAGTTTTTATTTGTCTAAATAAGGCCACGATCAAATTTAATTAAGCAAATACGAATAAAAATTTCTCCATCTATTCGAACAGATTATGTATGAATAAATAATGCATCGTTTTAACATGCAAATTTTAACATTTAGTTAGTTATATGTATAGTAATTGCATGAAACGTGTGCGTTTTAATTACAACTATTATTTCAATGTTTATTTTGTAATAAGTAATTCTCAGCAAAATTCAAAAAACTGTAACATTATACAGATTACAATTTTTCCTTTACGACGACGACGACGACGACGAATTTGCATGATAACAGATTTTCTCATAATATTCATATCTCGAATTCAAAACATGTAAAACGTAACCTGATCGTAGAATTTTAAATTAACGCTTATTATTAGAAAAAAAGTCAAGACAAGATAGTCGCGTAGTTAGTGTTGCTCATTATCATATTTATTAAGACGAGTACATAGAAATAATCTCGCACGCTCGTCGTTGATAATGCGAATTTAATTGCAACGATTATTCGTCGTCAATGTTTTTCTATCCAAATTGAAATCATCTCGATCTATTATCATCATAATTATGATTCAATGCGCTATCGGTTTACAGCAGTGTTTTTGAAAAACTTTTTGAAAATTTTAGAAATTAATGCAAACCTTTAGGCTGATGGAAATTCAACCAATTTGTTTAATCTTGCTTCATAAGTTATCAAGAGCAATTTAAAATCACCATATTCTATTATTATGAAGTGAATTCTTTGCTCATTTTCTGCGATAAAATGTTGAAAATGCCATAATTATTAATTGTATTTAGTGGAAAGTTGGGTAATGGCCACCTCCGGGTAATGCCGCAACCTGGTCTATCTTAAAAATTATTAAGTGTAGAGATTTAAAAAACGCATCAGTACTTTGCAAACATTATGTAAGCCAACATAATGCAAAATGGCGACAGTTTCTCAACAAATGAATTAGCAGCCCTTGCATATAATATTTCGTGTTTTCTGTTGTAACTTAAATGAGCATAATAATTAAAGCCAAATTATTTCAATATATACTAATTATTTCTGGATCTGATAATATATATATACAAAGAGGCATTCTGCTGTGCATTGCTGAATATTTTAAGATATAATTTGCACTAGACTGCTCTTCAAATCTTCTTGAAATAAAATTTGTCCAACGGGGTAATGACATTCCTAGCTTAATTTAATATGAATTTGGGAAAGGTAACGAATGATGTTTTAGATGTGAATTATGTTCGGGATGGTGCATACGGAATGAAATTTACAGTTCATGCCTGATAATTACAAATGTGATTTTTGTATATTTAACGACAAGTTTACAATATGCAGCTCTTTTACCTATTTTATTTAGTGCAATCACCCTACCAGTTTTGCCATTACTCCTTCATGATTTTTGCGTTTTCTTTTTTATTTTTAAGCACCTAATTGCATTAATTCGGAAATTGTGTTTATCTCATTTAGATAGTATATTAGTTGCTCTTTCATTTACATTAGTTGTAATTTATTCGTTATTTGTTATTGAAGAACAATTACAAATCATTGTTGAGGGGTGCGGGATTCCCCGACTCTCCCCTAATTCAAAACCGTGTTATATCAGTCCCTATTTTAGTCCAAACACATTTAATATTTAAATTCCTTTGTTTTGAAGCAATAAAAAATATGTTCTAAGAATATTCTAGGACGAAACGAACAAATTCTAATGTTCTTAATACTGCTCAAGATATTTTCACTGGTTTGCAGCAAAAAATAATATGAATTTCATTGCTTAATCATCGAACGAGTGAGTCGAAATATTAAATCGGTGGTCGACTTCTGTTTGATGTCAGATAATGTTCCACATGCTAATATTTAGTTACAATTAAGAATTTCGTGTTGATTAGATAAGCTATGCTAGGAATACGAATATGTAACGTAATTGTTTCGTTCGTGGTAAATCGTTGTTGTTGCTATTTAAAGTATGAAATAATTAGGAGAGATTTTTTCCTTTTGAGAATAAGCAAAGATCATTTGAATTTTTTTTTTTCGTCTGCTGCTGTGCGACTACATGCCGCAGGCCACTAATTTAAAGGAGTACATTTTGCTCGTTGATGGTGGATAGTCTGGGAGATAAATTTGTGAATGCAAAGTGTAAACCTTTTGGCCTGCAAGAGTTGAAATGTGGGTTAAGTGGCAGTGCTTTAAAATAATCAAAGATTCCTTTTTTATACCTTAAGAGTGTGATTTTTAAAGGGTTGATTATTTTGTTCTTTTAGATTGTCAGTAAAATTACGGTTTTTCTTTTGATATTCAAAAGGACTACTATACCAATAATTTTTTATTCCAATTTATGTATCAATCTTCTATTAACCCTCGTTTGACTTGAAAATCAGCCAATAAAAATTATGTTGTTACTTATTATTTGCATTGGAACCTAGACTATGAGTAATTCTTTGCATAAAACCATGTGATTTGATTTTGTTGTTAGATCGAGGGAAAGTTGAAAGCAAAGCTTAATAATAAGCGGGAAATAGGAAATAACACTCAAAAACGTAAATTACAATATGAAGATCACCATATATTTTAGATACGCTTAAATACCAAAAAATCATGCCAAATAGACAGACTCGAGCTGAAGGGGTTAATAATAATCTCACTGTTTAGTTTTAATCCCTTGTATGAATCTGCCCGGATCATTGAAAGTTTCAAATTGAGAGGGTACCGGATTGAATTGTTTGTCACTAGAGCGTGAAATGTCTTGTTGCGTCTACATTTCCTTCTTTAATATACATAACTGAAAAACTAACTTGTGATTGATTGCTTATTACTGTATGCATTTCTCATGTGATATCAAATAGCCATTCTCAGGTCCTAATTTACTATAATGCAGACAAAGCATTTGTTGGCGGCGCGTATTAGGTTCTAGATCTATGTAAATATACAAAATTATTTATGTAAAATGACGTGTAAATGTTATCCTAATTTATATAATATAACTAGCTAAAAGTCTCACATGTATAACCATTTTTAAGACATAAATTATGGTAGCTTATTAGGTGACTTGGGTGCTTCATAAACCCAAGCTGGTACTTACATTTGAATCCAACGGGAGCTGTATTTTCTTAACTATACTTTTTTACTCGTACATACATGTTGTGTTATATTTTGTCTAGTCTCTGTGAAGGCAAAAATGAGGTTTTGGCGATTTTCAGTTGTGGTATTCAATAGGGAAATTCAGGGGAATATATTATACTTCATAATTATGAGGGAAAGGAAGCACATATGTTCAATTAGTTATACCTAAAACGTACAATTTTCTCTTCAATTCATGTGCAAACTGCCACCTTACTTTACAGCAGTGGTTGTTTAGATTCACCCTCTACTAACTTCTGACAATAAAAATTTAACCTGCAGGTACTACTGTTTTGAAAAGAGGGCAATGTCCCTATCTGCAACGGTGCCTAGATGTATTCCCTTTTCCCCTACGTATGTAATTATTTCCAGCAAGCAGAAACTATCATTATTAATCTTTTAAAATGACATTTCATTATAATTTTTAATATATTTATAATTATAAGTTAAAAACTGTGAAAATGAAAAGCAATATTGTAATAAAATAAACAGTAGTTTATATTTTGACTAATTTTCATCAAATTCATATAAAAGTTTTGAGAGAACGTTGTTTAAAAATGGAAAAATATTTTTCAACATTTTCTTTTCATTTTCCTATACCACCTACAGCGCAATATTTGTCATGTCTATGCTATTTTTGGATTTTCGATTGTAAATAAAATCGACCAAACAGAAGTTTATAAAATATGACAAATCTACTCTAAAGTACTCGTAGTAGGTACTATGCATTTTTGCGTGCTCAATGCTTTTTTTTTCTTAAATCGTGATTAACTTTAGTTAAAGCTAGAAACTGGAAAAAAATAAATTGTTGCTATTATAATGAAATCGATTACATTTGCGTGGTGAACGATAATAGATTAATAAATAGAAAAAATTAAAACGTTTCACAAGAAGAAATAGTTAATATGAAGTAGTTAGTAGTTAATATATTTCGACAGTAAGATATTCTTTGTTAACGTATTTTTATTTTTGTTTCTATCGTTTTCTGTTTATTGGTTTTTATATTTATCTAGTTTGTAGTTCTGAAGGTGACGTTGCTGTCGACGACATATATATACTACTAACTACCACATATTAACTATTTCTTTTTCCATTCTGACTCTTCTTTCCAAAACATATTGTTAGCTTGCAGACTGATCCAGTGTGTGCAGCAAAAAAATCCACAGCAGTACAAAACGCACAGCAATAAGGCAGTTTAATTAATTAATTATAGATTATTGAAAGTTAAACGAAGTCATGGCAATTAATTCCACCAGGCAAGAAAAAAAAACGTGTAATGAATGCCTTGTAAACTTGACGCATGAATAATCCGTTACAAATTTACACAGGCAATCAAACCGAAATACAATTTATGTGTATGTTTTACGTTACAATTTAATTACAATGCGTTCGCATAAAATGCTATAAATAATTTTTTGTCGTTCGTCGTTGGTGTTTCTTCTTCTTCTGGGGTAATAATGTAAATACATACAGAAAAAGCTTAATTTTTGTGCATTTATCAATGTATAGCATGATGTTAATCATCCTTCAGCTACAAACTGTTTCACCGGATGTTTGTACGTTTACAGATGAAAAAAGCGCGTGGAGCGGAGAAAAATTGCCATCGTTCACATATATCATATTCATGAAAAAAAAAACATTTTTTTTCTTGAAACATATTTTTTTCAATTAAAAATGACAAATTTGCGGCCACTTTACATGATTGTTGGCGGCGGCGATGATTAATGACGTGCTGGTGCATTTAACGAAGCAAATTCGACAAAAGGTGCAAATATTATTTTTTAATAATCATCGTTATGGATAAAAGGCAGCGCGAACGCTAAAAATAAAATCGCATCATAAAAGCGCGCACTGGGATTAAATAAATATAAATGAATCACGCTTCTTTGATAAATGCACCGAGCACAAAACGCACAGCGTTTCTTTGATGTCGTCGTCGCCATCGTCGCCTCGCGCGTATAATCTCGCTCGTCAATTGTCTAACGAAATATATAAATGAATAAAATCGTGCGCCAAAAAACGCGCTATGTTACCTATCTACCTACTTACCTACGAACGTAAAGTGCATGTAGATTTATCTGCTTGCGTATTATTTGACTTGGGTGCTTCATAAACCCAAATGGTACTTACCTACATACATTTGAATCCAACGGGAGATTCTACTGTGTCCAAAAAGTAAGACAAATTTTCAATTTAATTAGCCCAGATAAACCGTACATCAATTATATTTTTTTATAACTTGTAAGTATTCTAATAAACATCTGTAACATTTTTCACATCTAAACATTCATTAGTTTTTGTTTTACCTCTAATATTATACAACGCTAAAAGTGCATACGGCGATTATTACAATATTAAGCAAAAGAGTTGCTTTAAATTTTGTTTGGGGAATGAAATTTGGATGTACAAATGTTCGGAATCTTGTAAAAAAATCTTCTGGGGCCATGTTTTATCGGAAAACAATACTTACAAGTGATGGAATCAGTTAAAAGAGAATCGAAAAGGCTGTGAAGACGAAGAACGCTTCGAACGAGCATCAACCCTTACCGACGTCAAGAAAACCAAAGAAATTGTGCTTGGCTTTCTAAATATGTCTGTTCAGGACTTGTTGGTATGTCGAAAGACTTTGCCAATATCATTTTGGAAGATATTTTGGGCCTAAATCCTGAACATTATTGACTAATGCCATAACGTTGAGAATGCTCTTCTCACAATGTACTCAATCTTAGTGACTTTATCACCAAAAATACTGGGCATATCGATCCACAACTACTGAATTCGTCTTATTTAGTACCGTATCATTTATAACAATCCTAGAATCTTAAAAAACTACCGAGGAGAAACTGTTTTGGGACGATAGAAGAGATGAAGCATAATCGCAGCATGCACTTTTAGCGCCGTATAACATTCGACGTAAAACAATAACTAGTAAATGTTTTGACTTAAAAATTATTTATTACAACTACAAGTACAATGCTTACAAAGTAAGAAAATATTTTTAATTATTTGCAATTTGCCTGCGCTATTGAAATTAAAAATTGGTCTTACTTTTTGGATACAGTTAAAGAATATAATGTTTTTATTTTGGTCTAAGGTATTACTAAAGGTTTTTTTAGAAGAATCAATGTACGGTTGTTATTTATTAATTGGAACTTGACAAATAAGATCTTTAACAACTATAAATTACATAGTATAAATGAACAATTGCCACAAAAGTAACCATCAAATCTTTTATTTATTTAAATTATTGAAATTTATATTGCAATAGTATCGAATAAGTACGAAAATGACTATAAATAAAAATCTGTCTTGTATTTGTATTTCAAGTATATGCTAATTTTGTTAATACAATAGATTTACCTCCAGGTTGCACATAAAATGAAACAAATTAATTCATAAGGAGTGCAACAACAAGCGTCAGTAGTTTGTAATACAGAGTTTGAACTATGTATATATTATACAAAAAGCTGATGCTTATTTTTATAGCATCGTGTGTCATTATGCATTTTTTAGCAATTCATAATCATTTTTTTAATATATTTTTTTTACGTACACCTTTAAAAAGTTTCGATTCGTCTGCGGTTTGCATGAGGCACTTACTATTTAGAGAGACAAATAGTAGAAAATATTTTAGAAATATTAAAATATACTTAACAAAACGTTCACCCCTTTAAAGTGAATAAAATTACAGTCACATGCAGTGAAATATTCCTCCATAACTGAAAATTTGTTCACAATAAATGATAAAACATGTTTTGGGAAATTTATTTTTGCAGAACTACAGTTGAAATGATGGTCTCGAAACCAAAGTGTGCATAAACCAACTGAAAAATAAATTGTAATCCAATTATGAGCGTTTTTTATCAATTATAATTCAATTTGCAAAATTGAAATTGATTCGCTTATATTTTATTGACAATTTGTTGATTGTTTATTAATCTGTGATAAATATATTATAAATTTTTGAAATATACAACCATTTTTATAATAACATTCAAATAAATATTTGAAATGTATCAGATTGTTTGTATCCAAAGGGTATTTGATTATTTTGCGTGTATACGTAGTCGGTTTGAAAAGTTTTGTGCATCGCTAAGAATATGATATTTCGCGCCAAAGACTGTAATCTCTAATAGTTTTAGTATATTTGGAAGTAAAATTGTAGCTGTTTCAGGAATTCGAAAATAATCAAGTATCGTGGTGTAATTAAATTCTTGTATTCGGAAGGCAACACCTACGCTTACATCAAATAAAAACCGATTGTACGTTGTCTGTAATGATTCTGGCCCTTAATTTGACAAACGTTAAAAGATGGGTCGCTGAATTGAAATGAGATTGAAGTAGGTTAGGTGATGATGAGTGTCCGGGACAGTCAGCCAATAACTGTGACCACCATTCATAACATTGAAGAAATTCAACAAATGATAATAGAAACAATCGAATTAAGGTCAGAAAGATAGTAAAGATGTTTGAAATGGTTGCAACATCAAAGAAAGGGTTTTTCATATACTGGTCTGAAAAATTACGTAAGTTACCCTCGCGTTTGTTGACGCGCCTGCTGACTTTGTGCATTCCAATAAACACTTTTTAGAATCTGTTGGAGCGATTCAAACGACAGGAGGCGGATTTTTGGCGTTGATCAATAGTGGTTAATTATATTGGCTTGCATTATGCTTGAAATTCATTTCCGCTCACGATATTTGATGTTTTCCAATTCTACCATATGACTAAAGAATGATTATAATTCTGTATAGTTCTGTATAGTTCTGTACATTCGTATATATAAATCCTATCTCCCGATAGAGTATGACCACGAACAACTTCTTGCTATATTCAAAATACAGTCATTAGAAACTTATAGCAAGGAAACTCTGTTGAGGTTTTTAAATAACTTGTTGTATGGTCGAGTGGATTCCCCTCATCTAATGAGTCTAATAAGTTTTCATGTACGAAAGGCGAAGACAAGAACTAAATGTGATTTTTATATAAAAAAACTATAGAATATGGTATCCAAATCCCCAATTGATAAAACTTGATACATTAAAGCAATGTTAATGTTGTGTGGAGTAGAAAATTCAAAAGTTAAAATTTTAAAAGTTAAGTATTGTTAATATATTTTTTAAACTGTATAATAAACTATTTATTTATTTATTTATTTATAATATTTTATAGGTTTTGATAAGAAATGTCATCTTCATGTTATATGTTATATGTTGTACTTTGTGTATAACAATAAGTGAATATAATAAATTCTTAATTCTATTATTAGAAACATAAAACAGTTGAAAACAGTTTTTGTTTATGAAAATTATAAAAGTTTATAGCCACCCCATGTATAAAAGCATGACATATATAATTTGCAACTAGTAGTAGATTTTAAACATAGAAAGAATCTATATAACTTCGCAGTCATGCATGCTTTTGACGGTTTTGAATAATTTTACCACAACGCCCACATCGTAATGCTTTAAATTTGTTGAAAGAAATATCAACGACATGCATATGTAGTAAAAAATGCTGTAAAATCAAGTCCGTCACAGAATTTTATTTCCACATAGATCTTATTTACATTATAGATTTATAAATAAAACATCAAAGCGCGATATGCAAACTATATAGTTTATATATGCTAGACCAAACATCAAAATATATAAAGTTTAATTCTCATGTGCCGTTTTTAATTATGGAAATATTAATTTGCATTTTATAAGCATTTCATTTAAGCTGAAGAATTTTTCGCATTTAAACGAAAACATTTACAAGCAGAAATGAACAATTTCGGATAATTTCAAAAGTAATAATCCAGATTACATTTGCAATTTTTGTATTAAAACGAATGTGTGTGTTTAAAGTTTTAAAATGTAACAAGACAAGTGTTAAAGTTATCAGTTTGTTGTTCTAACGTTCAACGTGATGAATGACAAAACTAAATGCAACTGTGAGTAGTGAGGACAAGTTAGAAATTTGATGTAGTTTGCATAAACTTAAAGGGTTGTAATATTATGCTTAGGGTGTTTGGAACTAGAGTGTTTAGCCGTAGGACAGCAATTAAAAATTAATTAAGACCCAGAAGGGGTGACGCGCACGTTTTATAACCACCTACAAACACAGGAAATTACTTTATAGCTATAATACTAAAATTTTGGAATGTTTATTGATTGCGTTTTGAAAGTGATCTTCATTTAATGAGAAACAATTCCTATAACACTTAGACTCGAAAATTATATTCAAAATAAGTTAATAATAGATTTCATTCTCTTCTTCATCAAAAAGTTTCAAGAGTTATTCTATTCAGCATAATGATATTTCCGTTTTCAATTCAAATACATTTTATTTAATTAATAAATCACCATTTTAAATAAAAAACAAACTTTTCCATTTAATACAATTAACAAAAAAAAGTTTGTTTTGGTTATTTATTGCTGGAAAAAATCATTTGTGTGATATTATTCTTTATTGAAAACTGAATTAATCAAATAATTCCATTGATAGTCATTCATATGTTCTATACTCTCTCTTTTTATTCTTTACTGAATTGAATAAATAATGTGCGTATTTTTTGATTAATATTTATTATATATGCTTTTTGTTTTCAATAAAATTTATGGAATTTATTATTATAGTCATCAGTGGAGTAGTGGAGTGACTGGTTGGAAATACATATCACGATAATTGCTAGAAAAAAAGTCAAACACAGGTAAAGATAAAAAGTTTGTTTGCACTATAATTTCAGATCAACAAGCCAACTTTCTGTGTATTGTCAGTTAATTATGTAATTTATTGCATAAATTATTGTTCGTTTTGTGTATCTACGATAATACCAAACGATAATTTGCA
>JARJDW010009367.1:0-35423 GCA_030264715.1 Adinopsis sp. GC000173
AGATATAAATATATATTTTTGTGAACCTTACCCAGTGTTTTACTCTCTCAAATTAGAGAAACTAATCAATAATCAACATGGTTCATCAAGTGAATGCAACGGATTTCCTACAATTTATTGAAAAAACTGTAATGTTCTTTATTCAAACAACACGCAATTAAATGTCCTCTTTGTTTTCAGTATGTTGGTATTATAGGAGCTATTTAGCATAAATTGAGGTTTTAGTATCTGTGCATAATTAATTATCCAATTAACTACAAATAAAAGGGCATTATTGAAATAAGATTGATAACACAAAGCAGCTTTTCTTAAAATTGATTTAGTTGTAAAATGCAGAAATGTACTTATTTTTTGGATTTGTTAATTTATTTGTTTAGATTAATTGTAATGCAATGTAGTAAATTAAAAAATCAAACAATTAAATGATAACGTCGAAAATTATACGTAGCTGATCTTGATTCACAAAATTTCATTGTTTTATAATGGGTACGTCGGTCTATGTATCAATATTAGCAAAAAGAAATTTCAATTGAAATTTAACGCGTGCAGGTATATTATAGAGGTTGTTTACATTATTTTTGGGAAAAGGATATTAAGATAATCCAATTATGAGAATCGGGGTAAATCCAACTGGTCATTCAATAATGGCACCTGCAGTTCTATTCAAAAAACTCTATTAAGTCATTTACCTCTTTCGCAACGTTGCATTATTTTAAAACTATTTTAATTTTAACATATGTTTTGCTATATTACACTTTTGAATTTTGCCTAATTTGAAAAAGCTAGATGTTCATTTAAGTTTATTTTAAAATTAAGTTAATCCTATGTAATGCTCTATGAATAGAAATATAAAATATATATCATTCACTATAACTGTAGAAATATATATAGCATCCATACTTACAGTGTTAACAATACCAAGAATTTTTATGAAGGTATAAACATTGCACGTACTTTCCAAAAATGCTATTGTCAGAAAATAGTACGCCTTCTTTAACAGATGTTTTTTTATTACCATCCTCTACTTTATTAATAGCACCACTGGCTTTTTCAATTTACAAGCTTCTCGCTGTATAATTTCTGAATTTTGTAAATTGTAAAAATGTAATTTAAACCAAACTAACACGGCCCATTAATAAGGATGCAAAAAGCAATATAAAAATTACCATTGTACTTTTATTTAATGTACCTATATTAATTTACGTTTCGAATATATTTTATAGTCATCTTCATGCAGTGGGTATCTAAAATTAAACATTGAATTTGAGATTGACATTTAATATTAATGAAATTATAAAAGAGTAAGACAAGGTTGACAATAAGCTCACAATGAAAGCTGTAAAATTGTATACAACAGGCCGAACATTGCTAATCTTCTCTTATTCTTTGTAATTTCATTAATATATTATCTGCAAATTCCTGTCTATTACTTCTACTACTTTATTGTTATAAAAAAGTATTTAGTTAATTTTACATTATTTTTTGTGTCATTATTCTTGTCCAGTCCAGTAAGCGAATTAATTTACAGTGCGAGTAGATATTTTTTTATAGATTAATTCCAACACAAAAACAATTATGGTAATCAGATAACACAATAATATAAAATAGAAGTATGTGGACAATTGATCCAAGGCAATAGGTCTAGCAACAGCAAAGTTATTAGTAACCAAATTCGTTTTTAAATGTAAAATGAATAAAATCATTTTTTCGTGGTAAAGATCGAAACCGGCCTCTTTTAATCGTAATAGTATGCAATCGATTTGCGCCAACATTGGAAAACCGCTGGTGGTGTAAAATGAAGTCAGGACTGTTGAAATTTTTTCTTTCATAATGTATAGCAATTTGCGTCCGTTGTCATCTGTGAAAATTGCCGCCGTAGCGAGTTCGCTAGCACTGCGCGGCACAGCGACAACTGCATCCCGTTTTTCAATACAACGCGTGAAGCAAGCCAATGATCGATTGCATATCACCGTTTGCTCGTTTAGAAATTGTTCTCTGGATGTTTTAGGATCAAAGAATGGTGGTTCCATTAGCCCTAGCACCACCATCTGCGACTGGACCACGTCATCGATGGATGCAATTTGCTTCTCGTATGCTTCAGTGATTAAACTTGTTAAAAAGTAGCCGTTGAAGATTGCATTAATCACGAAGCTGAACACCCAAAATGTAACGAAGAGTAGCCGGGTTGCGTTTAATTTTGACGATTCTTTAATGGGCAATAAAAGTGCTAGATTGAAATATATTTTAAAGGTATCCCATATCGTACTGTTTTGTGTTAACAACCAATTAAATACATGCGAAATGACTCCTATTAATATTGTTCCAGCGCAAAAGGTCAACATTATATCGGATTGAAGGAAATCTAATATACCAACTGTTGTGTTTAGTGGACGTGCCATCGGCGCAAGAAATACCTTCTCATCGTGTAAGTACGGATAGCTCACATCAATGTCGTTGTTTGTGTACGTGACTGTATGAGACACCACAATGTTGTAGGTGCCAATAACCACATCCTCTTTACGCTCATACAACAGTGTGAATTGATCCGTGTACCCGATATCATGTCGCCACAATCCCCAATTGCCCAGCTCGGTATGGCGCGTAACTTTTATTTTAAACTTCAACGTAGATCGTACTAATTCCAACAACTGCATCTCCAATTTGATGCTTAGCCCATTGTCAATGTAGCATGGCGCTGCACGCACAGTTGTATTTCTCCAAAACGTCGGAAGTTTACATTTCCAAATTTCATCGGCAAGTGTTACCTGTTTGATGTGCAAGCGTCTTTGATGCATGTCTTCATCAACAAACAGATCATTTTTAAGCATTTTAACCTCTCCATCCTGAATTGTTACTATAATTAAATTGTTGATGTAGTACTTGGCTGCTGTGGTAAAGATATTTATTATATTCGATGAATTTATGCTCGTAATTAAAAATTTTGCGCGTGGATTCCATAGGCGAGTTTTAAATACGGCGAATAGTTGCTCTGAAATGTTCTTACTATCACCGATTAGATAATACGTCGGACGTTTCCATTTCAATACGACGACTTTTTCCAAACTATCAGTGTTTATTATAATTCCAGGATAGTAATCGAGGAAATTAGAATCAACATAAACTAATTCCTCACTAGCCTCATATGATTTATTAAGAATTGCACGAACATACTCGTTAATATATTCATAATTAGCTAAAACTTTAAATATCAAGTTAAAATTAATTAAGATGATAAATATTCGCATGATGCACAATGTTAACGATAGCAGCGTTGGAATAACTGAAACGAATAAAATTTACTTATGCGTATAATATTTCCTTTACAATAACAATAAATTTTATTACATTAAAAAGCTTTGATAAACTTATTTAAATGTCGTACGTTCTGATATAAAAGTTTTTAATTCTTCTCCATTGTTGTTTAACGAGTAATGCTAAGTCACGTACTTTAATATTAATTTTACATTCAAATGCTCTTTTAAAACTAACATTAACTTTGATCAATATCCCCTTGAATTTTTATTTCAATTACGCAATGTTAATATACCTTGAGCAAACATATTCAGATATGTTTAAAATTTGTGCAAATTATACATATTAGAATAGTTAGAACTACATTTTTATCAGGTATGCGTTCAAGTGGAAATGAAAATTACGCGTAGGGAAAATATAGATGAAAATAACCTTTAACAGATCAAGTTCGTTTTATGCATATAATTGGTTAATGTGGAATAGACTCGCCAATTTTATTATGGTTTGCGAAAATATTTAATAAAATTAACATGGTAAATACTTGCACGTCATTCAATATTAATGAAAGTAAAATTATATAACTTAGCTTTTTAAGTACTTATATTTAGTATTTTGTTTAAACGTTTTCATAAACTTACCAATATGAAAATGATTGAAATAAAAGTTTCCTATTCTCATTCACAGTTGTTAACAAACTAATGCTAATCGTAAGTGATGTATTTCAAAAAATAATTTTTATAGATATTGTTTCAAAACTGACATTAGCTAGCTATTATGCTTTTCAAATAAAACAAAACAACGGCGTTACCTTTAACGTTTTTAATAATATTGATTTATACAAATCTTTGATCAAATTTTTCCATAAAGATATTAAAATTGTTATAGAATACAAGAAATTTTTGTTTAGATTAATAATTATTGGTCGGGAAAGCGCGTACGCAGTCCCGACTACCAAAAATTGCGCGTCCGAGTTATCCACATTAGGGATAATCGCAGGAGTCAGCCCATCCGAGGTGCAATGGTAGGGCCTCATCCCGGAGGAACCACCTTATTGATCATGGTAACCTCTACGCCAGGTAAGTATGAATTTACAGCGGCACATCGGGCTATTTAAATAGAAAGTATAATACTAGTGAGTGAGAGAATTACGTACAGCGCCATCTTTCAGTTCTATTTTTTGTATACAATTTACTTATATTCCTATATCATAATTTTTATTTGGTACTATTGTGACGATTTTCTTTAGATATAATAAAGGGTGCAGCAATTGGGTAATGCAAAATCGGGTTGTCTTACTAACGTGAGCATATTCATTTACGTGCAAACACCACCTCATTAAAATTGGATAGTTCTTCGTGGGCAAACAATTTTTTAGTATAATATTATAATTAATTTTAGTGGGATTTTTTCATTTTTTATCAAGAAAAAAGCTAGATAACATACAGCAATTACATATGTTGTGTTTGGCGAAAAAAGGTCAAAATTGAGTAGATAGTTTTGAAAATCTGTAAATATAATATGTCTTAAGTGTATATTACTATAGGATGTCCCAAAAATGACTGACATTTTAAATCTTTAATATAACAAATATCATTACTTATAATATTTTTTATTGTTTTTAAAATTATAGGCATGTGTGAAATATAAATGGACAAATGTAAAATGTTAGTCACTTTTGAGACCCTTTTATAAAAAATGCTATATTTATTCACCGTAAGTGAAAGTTCTCTTGAATATCCAGTGAAACCGCCGATTGAGATTGCAAAAGGGTTATTTACAGTGCGTGTAATTATTAATAATAATGCTTTTGCTGTTTCCAAGTCCCCATCCCAAGGCACTGCATAAAATAAATCATTGCTCAATTTGTCATTCTAAAAATAATTGTTTAATTTATTTCGAATATGGGTTGGCATGAAACTGTTTTTTGTACCTGCGTTTCGACGTGCTCTCCAGCTGATGGAATAATGAGTAGAGGAAACACATAGGATACACATTGCAATACAATACCCATGGTAAAAGTCTAAAAGCAAAAAATCGCAGTCTTATTTCAAATTAATTAATATACAGGGTTTTAAAGGTTGTGTTTGATTTAGGGGTTTAAATATTTCAATCTGCATTGAAGTCGTATTTTTACCGCTTTAAATTGTTCAATAACTCCGGATATCAAATAAACAGTTACCTGCCATAAAGAAAATGCAAGTAGACTGACAATGAATAGAAAAATTGAAAAATTGAATAATCTACAAGAGTAGATGAAATTTGCCTTATGTTTTAACGTAAGACTTTACGTGTTTGGCGACGTTTGATTGTTACTATAATACTAGACAAAATTGCTTTAGTTCTCTAGATATTATTACTGGTACTTAGGGTTATGCATAGTTCTCTAATTACAATTGTAAATATAATTAATATTTAATGTAATTTCATTCAATATGATAAATTATATGATAATGATAATCACCCGCAAACCCGGCAGAAGGTGGTATCAATGGTATGCAGAACATTGGGACGTTAATACAAGAAGCGCTAATTAAAAATTATTAAAATTTTTGCAAAATTTATCTTTTTTACATTTATTGTTTGTAATTGGTTTCCACAAAACTATAAAAATTCAAATAATGTATAAATAAAGATTAATGACTTCTACATCTTCTACATAAAAAGTCATTAAAAATAATACAGATTTGCTGGTTTGCAAAAATATCATTATTTTTCGATTAATAATTATTGGCCGGGAGAGCGCGTACGCAGTCCCGACTACCAAAAATTGCGCGTCCGAGTTATCCACATTAGGGATAATCGCAGGAGTCAGCCCATCCAATGTGCAATGGTAGGGCCTCGTCCCGGAGGAACCACCTTATTGATCATGGTAACCTCTACGCCAGGTAAGTATGAATTCAGAATGGCGCATCGGGCTATTTACATCAAACCTATAATACTAGTAAGTGAGAGAATGACGAACAGCGCCATCTTTAGTTTTTTTTGTGTAATAACTTAATTATAATTAAAATTTTGCTTGATGAATTTTAATATTAAATTATATAATAATGGTACTTGGACAAAAATTAAAGTCAGTTTTTGTTTTTTCTTCTTCTAAGTACAAGTTCATTTGACTTAAACTCTACTTTATCTATACATTATAATGTAGTATGATTTCTTGTTTTATTTGTTAATTTTATCTACTATTATCTGCTAATTACAAATAAAAATTACTCTTTTACTCAATTATTTGAAATATTATTAGGTTATTATTTTCTATTACTAAAGTCAATAACATGAGAGAACAATTAAATTTTTTTCACGAAACAAAAATAACAAATAATTACATTTAGCCATTATTCTGTCACCTTTATTTAATCTAACTCATTTTTTATATGAGATTATAAATAAAATATTTACAAATATAGTAAACATAATAATAATCGCATTCGTAGGTAAGTACATAGAAATCAAATATTAACGATATACTCTAAGTGCATATAAATAATAATTTTAAAAGAGTTTGTATAATTTACTTTGCATAAATACGTCTATTAAAAATTCGATTTAAATGAAGGCTTGACTATTTTAGCGTTTCCATTTAAATGAGATGTGAAAATGTAATGAAATATAATATAATCCAAAATAAGTTGTTACATTATTCGCGTTTACCTTTATGACAATTTTTAACTTTTTCCACATCCAACGAAAGCGAGTTAAAATATGATAGAAGCATTTGCATTTACTAAGAAGAAAATTTGTTGTGCAGTGGTACCTCAAAATTTCAGCAGCTCAACATACGAGCCTTTTGAGATAAGTGCTGCGACTCGGCCTAATATTCTATTGGAGAACCAAATTGCATTCCGAGAAGATTTTGCGTCTTGCGATAAAATCGCTGCATTATTAATTAAAAATGTATCTCGGTTGAGATTCCAGTTGATTGTGTTGCATGTAAGGTCTCTCTGTATTTGCAAAAAGTGGTAATTCAATGTAAAAAAGGTGAATGAATTGATGAAAATTTAAACAAGGTGACCCTTCCTAAGTACATTTTAATGGTAAAACATTAATATAATATTAATATGTCGAAGCCCAACTTAAACACTAAACCAACTCTTTTATATATTTAAACAGGTATATTTATTGTATACTACCCAAATAGTCTACTTATTTTGAAACCTGCAATAAAAATTTCAAATGGACAACATTTTAGAACAGGGTAATAATAACACTGCTTGAATTGAGTACCCTTTTTTCTGTCAAACAGGGCATCTAGTGGACAAAGGTATTTAAGGTGTGTTGAATTCAATGACGTAAACCGTTTTTAAAAGTTAGATCGAGTTTTCAAGATATTACTATTTGAATGGCTTAAGAACAAGCAAATAGAATACTTAATAATAGGCGTGAATGTTCATAGAGTAAGATATGTCATCACCAATAAGATGCATCTCTAATGCATATCTGTAGCAGCATATGTTTTTTTATTGAATTTTTGGGATACGTACAATAGGCGTGAACGCTTATAGATTACGTCACTACCAATAAGATGCACTTCTAATGCATATATGCACGATTATTCTTGAGAAATTCAAATTGAGATATCTCGAAAACGCGATCTAACTATTAAAAACGGTTTGCGCCATTGAATTTAACACACCTTAAATACCCTTATCCACTAGATGCCTTTTCTGACAGATTTTGCTCTAGCACAGCGTAATTAGGCCAAATATATTACCGTTTCCCAGCTTGATGATTATTATAATAATTGGTTTTATTGAGCGGTCATTATCAGTGCCGATTTAATATTTTTATTCGTCATTTGCTTCAAATTTTCCGTCATTGTTAAGCATAATTAAAATAAATTAACACTATTTTTATCAATTAAACAATACGGAAAACATATGCAATACATTTATCTATAAAGTTTATAAATATTTAACATATAAAGATAATGTTAATATAAACGCATGCATAAGTAATACAGTACAACATAGCAACAAGATTTTCCATTAACAATGAAATTACATCTGAGTATCATAATATATTCAATATTAATTGTACATTGTAAGTTTAACAAATATATTTAAATTATTATTTAATGCTAAATTATTTTATAGCTAAAACAATTTCTTTAGAACTAAAGACACCAGCTACATTATATTTAAGTAATCGTGAGGTAAATAATGTACTCCTAACAGAAAAGAATTTACATTTGGTTAATAATAACCTATCAACAATTTTAATTGCACATGGATGGACCGAAACTAGTGATAAGGCACTGTATTTGGAATATATGAAAACGTCGCTTTGGCATCATGGTGACGTAATTAATTACATTAAAGTAAATTGGACTCACATTGCGCTAAAAGATTATAGTATAGCCGCCACGGAAGGTGTACAGCTCGCTGGCTATTACGTTGGAGATATTCTAGTAAAACTTAACGATAATGGTTTAAAGCTAGCAAATGTACAATTTATCGGGCATTCATTAGGTAAAAAATATAGCTGAAAAATGAAGTGAAATTATATATGATACCAAATATTAGGCGCTCATGTCGCTGGATGCGCGTCGAAAAGACTGCAATCATTCAATCGAACGCTATTGGGGCGCATTTCCGGCTTAGATCCAGCCGGACCATTATTCTATCCACGTGCAAAGAAGTTTTGCAAGTTGGGACCAACAGATGCAACTATGGTTGATATTCTACATACGAATGCAGGTGAAGCGGGATATCCTAAGAACTTAGGCACGGTGGATTTCTACGCAAACGGTGGCACTACACAGACCGGCTGCGATTCGCTTTTAAAAGACGTTTATGAATTGATAAAAGCACCCACGTCCTTTAACATGGACTCAATCTATTGCTCGCATCAAAAATCTGTTTTATATTTCAATGAGTCGATTAATTCGGACCAATTTATTGCAAGTGGCTTGTATGGGCAAACAATTTACGGTCAAAATATACCAAAAAACACGGTTGGAACTTATGACTTTGATACAAACGCTGATTATCCATATGCAATGTCTTAAAATAATAAAATAACGAGATTTCCAAATTTAGGACACTAGAATGTAAAATTTTCCATAAGTTTTTACATTTATTTATTTTTTTTATTATTATGGGGGTGCCATGGAAAACTATCTGGAAAATTCCAAACGAATTGTTAGTTTATTAGGTGCTCCTACTTACGATTTCTCTTCCAAATTTATTGTTATTTAGTAACTTTTGTAATTTTGTTTTCTTTTGGGTGTTTGGGATACGATATGCAGTGAATGGTTTGCCAGTGTATCGGCACCTATGGACAACCAAATTAATATTAAAGTGTCTTATATGGTATAGTTATATTTAATAAAAGCATCGTATAATTAAATAAATTTTAGACAATATTACAAAAGAATGTATTCTCTATGTATTTATGTTATTTCTATCATGCAATACAATATTCGTCGTCTTATCAGATATCTGTCTAAAACACATTGAAAGCTTATTGGAAATAAAATATGTTAGCAAAACAAAAACAAATTACAACAAAATGACAATTTTCTTTACTAAAATTTTATGAAAGCTAGGAATAATNTGATTCCAATAAAAAGGCTATAGTTCTACCTAAAACACAACAAAAGCTAATTAGAAACACAAATATATTTTTGTTAGCAAAATAACAGTAACATATGTTGCAACTAAACGTCTAGCTTTTTACATATAAATTCTTATCTAATAAAAAATTGTTTGTCTTTTTTGTACCTTATATGATAGTTTTTGAAAAACCATCATATAAGGTATAAAACCTGTGCGAACTGATATCATACCCCCATTGCATATAAAATAAAGTAACAAAATCTGCTATATTTTTTTTATTTAATTTGCTTGTCCCATATTCAATATTACATACTAAAACAGTGTTCAGCAACCCTTTTTATAACATAACATAATTTGGTTGCGAATGTAAGTCCTAAGTGTTTATTGACCGTACATACATGAAATTGACCAAGTAAAGTAATGATAATTGAATGATTAAAAGTAGGACAAACTGTGTAATTTGCATTTTAATTTTCGAATACTAATATTTCTTGCAAATACAGGATAATCTAAAAAAATAAAATATATAATACTTTAAGTGATGTATAGACTAACTACACTAAATATATACTTATTTAACACATTACTGTTTAGTATAGAATCCCTATCTTATTTTGGAAAAAATTTTGACATCAATGTGTGACTTTTGAGTGAAACAGGTCGAATTTGAGCGCACTTAAAGCGTTGAAAGGTAGCCTTTCAATAATTTTCAATAAGATAAATCTAGCAAGCTAGTTAAAATGTTTTATACATACTCTGAAAACCATTGATTGATAACTGAAAACTGTCAATGGGTTATTACTTCAGGCGTTTCAGAATTCTATTATGGAAGAATGTATTGATACAAAGTCGACGTCGTATCGAATTTATATTTTTAATCCTTTTTCCTGCTATCGTACTGGGCAGTCTGCTGATCGCACGTGGTTTGAGCGCCCGTCCGATATTCATACCAGGCCGAAATTTCAAAACCGTCGATGTAGTATCCGACGCTTTGAAATTCGCTGTGAATAAGAAATTAATTATATATTTAACGCCGCAAAAGTGTATACAATGTAATGAGGCATTAATGTATATCGAGCGAATTCCGATTGTTGCTAAGGCTGCAGTAAAAATTGAAATCATCGAGACGGAAACTACAGACGAAATGGATTTGGCATTGCGAGAGAGAAAGGATGAAATCAATGTGTTGGGGGGTGTTCAATTTCCACCCTGGGCAGCGACAGCTAGGCAATTTTACATGAAAACTCTCGCTTTAATTACAATCAGGTTAATAATATATCTAGTTTCTTCATATTTTTATATTATAGGAAGAAGTACGGAATTTTATTGTTTTCGAAATTTTCACATTTCCAAAACGGTAAAGAATTATTAAAATATTTTATAAATCATTCTTCGATCAGTAATAACTACATTGTACTTGCTGGAAAATAGTTCTGCGTCTACACTATTGACTCTAAATGCTTTATAATGTAATATAAAATTGATAAGCAAGATTTGGAAACTAACAATATGGCATTCACATTGCGATCTTCATTTCTATTAAATGATTGAGGAATTAGCCTAAGAAAATGGTATACCCACATGGTTTCTAATCTATATCCCGTGGAACATCAATTCCGTTTAAAGTTGCAAGAATGTTTCGCGAAAAACTATGAAGATACTAATATAGATATCTTCTTTATGTACTTTTAAAGTGTTCCTTTAGAAAAAAAATTTGGGAAACGCTAAATATGACCATGCTGAGGGAGGAAGTACTCTGAAAGAAGGAATTTTCGAAAAGCCCTCGATTAATATAATTATACAAATTCAATTACATTGCATTTATATCAAATATTTGCATCAGTTTTGGAAATATATAAATTCCGTACCTCTAATTATATTGGTGAAGGTGAAAGGGGCACATGTGGACTCATTTACAACTGCTCAAAACGTGAAATTTTTCATCAATTCATGTGCAAACTATCATATTGGTTTCAATGTTTAGAAAAAATGAGCAATGTCCACTTCTGTCCCATATGTGATATTCACTACAATTAAATATTCATATAGATTTCTACCGGAATTTCGCGTTCAAAACTATTCGAAGCTACTCATGGAGGGCAAGATATGGAATTGGATGACCGATAAAATCTTTAAACGCACAACAATGGTGGGCGATGAATTGGATGATCCGGAAGGTGATGGTGATACAATTGGTTACCATCGCGAACAATTAGGTGCGTTGCTTTCCTTGATCTCAGAGGGAATTAATGGCTACTATGCATTATCCTACGTTCATCAGAGCTTAATTTATACCAATTCAACGTCGCAATGGAATCGGTTGATGGTAGAACGATTCAGCGAACATTCACGCTACGAGGATTTATTTTTGGCAAAAATGATACGATATGTCCCCTTTGCCATTGTAATAGCTTTCATGCCGATGGTCTACGTTTACGTTCATTTGATTGGAAGCGATCATAAAATGCAGGTATATTGCAGTATTCATATTAACAACCAACTGCTCGGCATATCATTAATGTAATGTTCGATTACTGTTGCTGGAGCATGTAATACATTTTTTTTAAATTCGCAAAATATTGCCGGATGTTAACGCACAGTTTCGAAATGATAGACCGGGCAGTTAAGTGTTAAGTAATTATTCATTTTTAAGTTTATTGGTGAAAGGTCACAGAGTAGTGACGCAATAAGACTCTGTTCACCGTGTCCGTTTTTGCTGAAAACGGACAATAGGTATAAAAGCTCATAGAGTACATTTTTTATACAGGTAATGCTGAAGTGGGCTGGTTTGTCAAATTGGGAACAATATACCGTATGGTTATTCCTAGTAGTGGTTTACGCAATTATTATGGCAATTTTTGCGCTTGTAACTATATGCACACGACCTTCCGAAATACTAAATGGTTATATTTATCACTCTGATGTAGGCATTGTAGCTGCAGTTATAATTTGCTATACATTGGCCAATATTGCGTACACATTTATGATGTCAAACGTTTGTGGATCGAGTAAGTATTGCTTGATAAATATACAAGGTGACTTAGGAACAAAGAACGATATTTTGGTAAAATCAAGTAGAATTACAACCCTGTTGAAGCTACTGAATTATAGGGTGCTTAAATCACATAAAAATTTTCGTGTTTGCTAATACTCTTTGTTATACAATATAATCAGCCGGCTCGTGAAATTAAACTTTCTTAAACTGTGTGTAACAAAAATTAGGCGCCTATATCTCAATTTTTTTTTAATTTCACAAACTTTAGTAAATATTTCAGGATTTCTCTCTTGTTAAACAAAAAATCAATAAAAAACTTCAAAAATTGACGTTTGCTCATATTAACACACATTAAGCAAAGTCAATTTTCTGCAAATTGTTACATTTTTTCACAACTTACTTTCAGCCTAAATCGCTAGAAATAACAATAATCCTATATCTCTTATCAAAAACTTAAAGAAAGCAACAAATAAAATTCTGACGACATCTAAATATTTATACAATTTTCATTTTTTCCAATCAACTTACTATGAAAATTGAAAACTAAACAAATCAAAAAGTTTTAGCGCTTCAAACTTCAATATTATAAATAATTATAAAAATATGAACTTTTGAAGCGCCATACTTTGCAGATGTCATGTGCCAATCTAGTTTATAAACATTTAAGGGGTGATAATAGGTTTCAAGGTGGTAAAATATTACCAGAGAAAAGTGTTGCAAACTTCTTTTAGTAACTCTTGTCTTTAGTTCACAATTTTTACCAAGTAAATATGTTATATTATTGTTTACCCCTTTGATATTTATAATGAAAAGTTGTTATTTGTAACATTTACTATAATTACTTAATAAATGTCTGCAGGCGAGATAGGTTCGGTGATGTCACTCATCTTATTTCTTGTGACTTCGGCGCCAATCGCCTTCGAGTTTCAGGACAATAAAACCAGTCAAGTTGGAAAAGAGTCGCTTGGTTTTCACTTGATTGCGTTATTTCATAATGCATGCTTGGGCGCTGCGTTGAAAATCATTTTAACACTTGAAATATACAATGAAGGTTATATCTTGTCTTTTTTTTAAATATACAATGCTTAATTATGTATAAATTTTAGGCATAAATTATACCAATGTCAACACTTATGCGTTAGAAGATCCGGAATTAACTCTTGCAGTATTTATGAGATATCTCCTTATGGATGTTATCATATATACAGTGATTGGTGTTCTTGTTGTATTTTTACGACATATCTTGCAAATACCTCCCAAACAATGGATCTCAGAAATGAAAAACATGTGTTGTAAAGCAAGAAAACTTCAATTTATTGTTTTGCTTTTTATATGATTTTTTAGATAAACTTAAAAAATTTGAAACATATAAAGGACCGAAGGTTTCTGAAGGTGAACCCGTAGGCTTGAATCCGGTAGTCAAATTCCGTAGTGTTTCATTATATACCAAACACACTCAATATTTAAGCAAATTGAGCATGAACTGTTACGACAGGCAGACTACATTTATTATTGGAAGTAACGCGTGTGGAAAATCATTAATATTGGAACTCATTGCCGGTCTAGTTTATCCGACCGAGGGAAAGGTGATTTGCGATCGCTATCATTGCGGCAACACACATGCCTCATTTCACGGCACGATGTCGTATTGCTCACATAAATCCACAATGTACGACGAACTAACGCTTATAGAAAATTTATCGCTATTTTGTTATATACGAGATGTTGATCCAAAGTATATGCAAGATGAAATTACTCACGTTTTGAACGGATTGGGTTTGGATATAACGGGCGGTGCTACATTGTATCGAAATTTGCCGCCACACATGAAACGTTTAGCAAATTTAGCTTTGGCATTTGTTGGTGGACCAAGAACGATTCTTTTGGATGAGCCTACGAGAGCTTTTGATTATAACACAAAAATGAAAATATGGTCTTTTATCGATTCTGTACGGCCAGGTAAATATGGTTTTCGAAAAATTTATGCTACCCTATTCCAAAAGATAGATAAATGTCCGATTTTAATATTTTTATTGTATTATTGTAGTGGATCTTAATCTTTTTCACACCTTGGAACAAAAAACATTGGTTATTGAATTTTAATTTCTTCAGAGAGATAAAAAATTGAAAATTGTGGGATTTAATTCATTAAAAATGTCTAACAAAAATTTGCATTTCGATGTAGTTTAATAGACCACGCTAAATACATTTCAGTGTAATCCGGGTAAACCTCTTTGATAGCAAAAGTGCATTAAAAAATAACATCATTGCTGGAAAAGTTTCGTTTTATAAAACTAGTCGTAACTACAAGATAATGAGCCTGTATTCTAGATCCTAGACTTCTCGCATAACGCCATTTGCGATCCGCGACTTTTCGTTTTTGAACAAATTATTTGTTTAGCAAAGGGTTGTCTTTGTTAGTAAATAAAAAAATTGTTTAATCCTATCCTATATCTATCTGCAGGAAAAGCTGTAATAATTACCTCCTCGGACATGACTGAAACTGAAATCTTAGCGGATCGCGTATATATAATGAAAAATAAAGAACTAATCGTTTCTGGTACGCTGGAATTTATCTACGAATGCTTTGAGATGCGCGGATTTCATTTGATCCTTACCCGGCATACTTGCGGTGATAATAAGAAACTTACCGACATGTTGGCGGAAAAATTTGATGTAAAACTGGTATATGAACATCCATACGTACTTGACTATTACATTCATCCTTCCAAATCGGATAATCTTGAAAAACTGTTACGATTTTTAAGTGATAGGAAAGCTGAATTATGCCTGCAATCGTTTAACATTCATCATAGAAGTCTTGATGAAATTTATTTGGAGTAAGTAATGCAAAATCAGTTGTGTTTCTTGAGTAATGCAAACTCATTTATTTGATCTGGTAATTCCTTCCAATTGGTGTTGATGTGCTGTGCTAAATAATGGGTGTAGTAGTTTTATTAATAAGTCACTTACATCACTATTACCACAAGTTATAAGCGGGAAGCCTATTCTTCAAAAGTGATTTTCGATTAGAATACCTGGACTTTGAGCTCTCGATGCAAACAAGGCACAAAATAATGTATTTCATGACCAACAATTGTTTACATTATTATCTATTTCCGACTTAAAAAACCAAACTTTTTCACACAAACATGTAGGATGCAACACACAGGCTAGCTTTTGTAGAATACGCTTCCAACTGCGCAGTGCCGTTTTATTCATTTATCTGACCCTATATCAAAGCACCTTCATGGGCTTTTGATAGCAAACGCTCTCGAAAGTAAACCCTTTCAAGAGCGAGTTCTAGACCATGACCTTTTTCTGCGTAAGTTTTTGGTCTCAATAGCATAAAATTGGCTGCATTACTTAGGGAACGATCTAAAGTAATGAAACTAAAATATATTTTCTTTTAGCTATCGTTATTTTACTATGACAAAAGATTGTGAGTATTGCATTTAAGTAAATTCAAAGTATTAACGTGTTTGTAATTTAGATACTACGCTCAGTCGTTACAAAATGCCGAAATTTAGTTTTCCACCATTATTTGGACTGTTTTTACATCGTTTTCGATCTGCAATTTGGATTAATTACATTTTAACTCTTACAAGACTACTAGTTCCCATCGCCTGTATTTACATATTCGCAATAATTGAGCCTACCATTCCCGAGGATATACCTGAGCTACCAATCGAACCTTATGCCTTTTCGCATGACCCGATTTACATTCGCGGTGGTGTAAACTTTATAAATACAGTGAGGCATATGTTTCCCTACATTAGAGATAATTTTCGCTTAGCACGACAGGGTGCCAGAGATGCCTTCAAATATATGGTATAAATATTTACAACAACAATAACAAATAGTTTCATTAATTTGCTAATTTCGATGACATTCATTTGATTAATTACAGGCTCAATTTAATTATACAAGTACTGTAAAGAATTTGTTATTTGGAGTAACTGACAGACATAAAGCAGGCGTTTGGTGTTACTATAATGGACTTTATTTCTATCATGCCATAAACTTTTGCTATTTTTATTATATTAATTTTAATTTTGCGTTTCGTCCAACTTTACACCCTTTGAATTTTACTGATGAAATTAGAGTAAGTTAACTATAATATATGTTGCAATTTTAATTAAATAATAGTAAACAGAATGCTCTTTAAATAATTCATTTGTTAGTTTATGGAATAGTTTAATATTTAACTCAATTGGTAAAAATAAATATTCAAAATATTTTCAATGCATTTTGGGTACATTAAAAAATATATATTTTTGATCAAAATAGAAATTGAATAATATGTATATTTATTATTTTTAGATAACAAACCGGAGAGAATATCTTCGTAATGGATTTATTTTTAGTAACGGGATTACAACAGGATTTTGTGTAATAACCGGATTAATTGCCCTACCGTACATACAAGAAAAGACAAGTGGGTTTCAAGATTTAATAAAAACAACAGGAAACTCACTTATAACTTATTGGTTAACTGCATATCTATTCGATTTCCTATTGAATATTTTATTTCTTAACTTGACATTCTATTTATTTTATGCATGGTTCGAAGCTGGAGATCTGCTCATTAATATGTGTAAGTGAATGCAAATAAATTTGTTTCCGCCTTTTATACTAATTCGATTTGAATTTTTAGCTGAATTTCAATTGTTAATATTGATATTTGGTGCGTCTACTATTTTCTTAAGTTATTTCGTTGCACATCTATTTAGAAGTAAAAGCTTTGCGTTTTTGTTTATATGCATATTTACGGGCGGACTTTGTACGTATTTCAATGTATTGTATTTGATAAAATGAACATTGTTTGAATCTAAAACTTTTTTTAACAAAAATTGGACCTTGTGGATAAACGTAATTAGACTACAATTACTTAAATTACATTGTGCAAACGCGAGCGTAACATTATATGATTGTTAATTGATTGTGCAAAGAGTTTACTTGTAATCATGATACATCACATTTCATAATAGTCATTTTTTATTCTACTACTCCCAATGATTAAAAATTCATCTCTTAAAACCAATTATTAGGATCGCAAAATTTAAATATCCTACAAATTTATTAACGAAATTGCCAAATACATCTTTAAACAAATGAGTTTTAACTAGAAATGGGATTAGGAAATTCAGACCGATATAGATTCGTAGTTTTCGATCTTTTTGTACATATAAAACCTACCCACCCCATCAGTAGTCACCCCCTAAACCCCATGGGTCCCTTAAAATTCTCTCACATTTATTTGTACATCTCTAACCTGAATTGCAATATTTACTTGGATGCAACATGACGTTGAATCCAATTCTGCTAGAAAAAATCCTATATAGGACCGTATTCAACGAAATATCAGCATTCAACGTCCACATTAAATATTCGACAAATGTATACATTTAAAACATTGCATTGGATAAAAATAAATTACGTTACGTTCCAACACCAGGTCCAATTTTTATTAAAAATTGCCGTTAGCCCAGTGTCATACTTAATCACAATTAGGATTTAAAGAGACTAAAAACTATTACAAATATTGATACTTTTTTTAGCTGTTTTACCATTTACGGTATTTTCATTTCAAAATCCTGATAGATTAGTTCCAACATTCATGGATTTGCTACCACTTAAGATACTAGTACCACACTATCCCCTTTGCTACAGTTTCTATGATTTATTTGTTATACAAGACACAGTTGAACGATGTGAACTAGTTGTGAATAATTGCGCGGGCAATGTTACCGAAATGGTAAATAACTGCTGGAAATTGGCATGCGACGATAAACCAATATGCTGTGGCAAGTATTTATTTATGTCTTCAAAAAGTGATTTTTTTTATTTGAGATTTTTTGACCGCCCTTCAGTAAATTTATTTATTGGAATGTATGTTTAAGATTGAGGTAGCATTTTGGGTCAAAAACTTGTTGCTAATTCTTGCTCCATTTTTTAAGTAAAAAAGTTGAAAGAATCTGCCACGTTCTATTTTTTAAATAAAGATGATGTCTATGATCGGTACTGGAAACGTTGGACGTTAACGTAGTTACAATTTGTAACAACAGTTTTGTCCAAAAACCTACTATCTTCTCCCATATGCAGCGTAGATTCCAATAAATAAAAGTAGATGTTGGCAAGAAATAATCGATTTTGTTTTTTTATAGATGCAACAGATTCTGGCGCATCTCTCGTTTCAGTTGCAGTCACAAATTTTATATTGTTCACGGCAATGAGCGCTGCATTGTACGTGATCTTAATTTTATTTCTCAACTGGACGGAAATTTTCGGCAAAGCGGTCAAAATTAAAACGGCGTTGGACGCAGATGGTAAAAAAGTGAAAATTAAAAAGGATGAAATGAAAGAGTTCAGTCTCATTGTGATCAACGTGTCGAGGAAAAGCAAAATCAGAAATATTAGTTTTTCCGCTAGAAAAGGCGAATGTATTGCAATGACTGGTATGGGTTCATCTGGAAAGTCGGCGTTATTTGATGTACTATCTCAAATTGATACTTACGACAGCGGTTTAATAATGTTAGACGGCAACCAATTAAGTAGCCGATCGATGAAAAAAGTTGGATACAATCCAATTTTAAATGCAATTCCAAAATATTTCACTATTAACCAGTTTTTATCATTTATGGCTGCATTAAAAGGCTTTGGTCCTGCCAGGAGTAGAAAAATCATTAGAGAATTGCTTGTCTTTAGTGGCTTACCTGACAATATTCGAAAAACTTCCTATCGAAATCTAATCGACAGCACTAAAAGGCAGATTAGCAATTTAGCTGCAATTATTGGCGACCCACAATTCTTATTTTTTAAAAATCCAACTGAAGGTATTATAAGGCTTAGTGTACACTTAACAACAATGTTGGAGAATACCCGTTTCTAGAGCACATTTTTTCTAGTGTCCTTGCAATAATCATTATCATTTATTTATGACATATCTATTTAAAAATGTTCAAAAATTCTGTAGAATATTATTCTAATGCACTTCATTACCCTTATTCTTAGACAGTGAATCATGTCTTTCTACTGCTATAATGGCCAAAATATCATTTACGGTTTAAACAACTTGTTTCCGAGAAGGTACCAATCTAGTATAAGATTAAAAGCAACGAAGCAATGTTATAATTACTAAAAAGTAACGCGCTTGATATAAAGAATTGTGCGCCGACAGAATTGTGTTCTAACATAGATACACAGGCCTATGACCCTGAAGTTACGCCATGGTAATTAACTATACCAAAATACATCATG
This sequence comes from Adinopsis sp. GC000173, assembly GCA_030264715.1. Classification (NCBI taxonomy): domain Eukaryota; kingdom Metazoa; phylum Arthropoda; class Insecta; order Coleoptera; family Staphylinidae; genus Adinopsis; species Adinopsis sp. GC000173. Next base: position 20,065 of record JARJDW010009367.1, read on the forward strand.
GAAGTTTCAACATCTGACTATATTTCTAAAATAATGATAGTTGTAGGCACTTTGGCCCTAGAATAGTCTCAATTCAATTTCTTCAAAATATTGTACTTTCATCGGGTACGCATAGTAAAGCAACATTGCTTTAATTCAATTTACACATTACTTTGAAAACACTGAGTAACAAAACGGCAGTCAGTATCCAGCTACTCATATTATTTTCGAAAATGTTAAGAAATGTAGGATCAAATTTATTTCAATAATCTTAAATCATAAAGTAAGACAAAAATTTATATTATTTTACACATTTTTAACTGCTAGTGAGAACTTGCGTATTACTACTAAATTTGAATTTGACAGGAGAAATAAACCTATCTAGAAACAGCGTATTCCAACTGTCCTCTGGAGATTCTGAAGCATTATTGCTAGTTGTGTACTAAACTTAAACAATTTCCCAATATATAAGACACTAACTTTTATTTATTAGGAATGGATAGTGATAATCAGATGCATTTTTGGACAATGGTCGCTGCCATGAAATCTGAACAGAAAACAATTGTTGTGGCAACGAAAGACTTAGATCTATGCAGTAAGTTCTGTGAATTCATTGGTATTATGAATCGAGGATTTCTTGTTGAATTCGACACGCCGCAACTGATAAAAGAAACGTTTGCAAACTGTATTCTGTTGCTAATCAAATTAAGCTATCAAGTTGACAAGTGTATAGATCTTCAAAACATTGGCACTCTGCCACTTGACAATTTTATTAAAACTAAATTTAATAATGCCTTGCTGAAAATATGCTGCGGACATACGTTTTTATACGAAATTCCTTACAATAGATTAAACTGGCCGCATATTTTTGGTATTATGGAAAATGCAAAAGATACTCTGCAGATTCAAAGATACTACATCAGATTGCAAACAATAGGACAAGTGGCAGCTTTATACGACGCTCAAACCAAAGCGTATTATTAGATTATAAGTTCCTATTTAGTTTGTTTTATAATTATTATATAATATTACATATTAATAGGACAGGTAATACATGGAATTTCGTTGGCTGTTGACTTTTAACTTTGCATGATATTGAAACAAAAGCTAATTATTAGTACTATATATCCTTAATGTTTACTTTTTATATTATTAATTTGTTATTTATTGTTCTTTTACGAAACAACAATAATTTGGTGTTTGCTTGAGGGCTGACAATTGCATAATAAAAAACATTGTTTTATTTAATCCTTAATTATATATACAATTCAATAACGAGAACTTAGTACGGTGTACTTATACATATTTTTATAAATCTTTACTATTGTAGGTTTTTTTTTATTTTAATAGAAAAATTATATTCAACAATATATTTTCTTTCATACAGAATACAAAAAATAAAACAAAGAAGACACAATAATTATTATTAAATCACAATATTAAGCATTAGAAGACAATATTTACTAAATAACTGTATAACTTTTCTCTTTAAATTATGTACATATTTAAAAAATTTAACAATTAGTAGCAAAAATTTTTATGTATAAATCGTACGGATGATTCAAAAAATTTTGTATACATTGTTTATAAATTTATATAATATAGGAAAAAGTACACTTACATATATAGAAAATTTAAATAATTTTGTTTTTGTTTTGGTGAAAAATTACTTTACACTTCAAAAATAATCTTTTGTCGAATGAGATTAATATTTGCTTGTTTGTTCTACTTATTTTTTCTATTCTTTTTTTTTCTGTTTTTGTTAATTATTTCACAACTTTAGTATGTACTTAGTATATTGCTACTAACTTAATTACATTAATTATTGTTCAACAAACAAAAGATTAATTTTGTTCTACACATTTTTTATACAACTATGAAATGATACGAAAATAAATGAAATTATTAGAACGCGTAAGGGCAAGGACGTATAAAAAATATTGCATTTCGTAAAAAAATAAATATTGATTTACATAAACATTTCGTACTGTAAATACTAAAATATGTTAAAATCAATCGCTTTCCTTAATATATACTTTTTTGATTATTTATTAATTATTATACAACAACTTTCATAAGTCCCGCTTGACTATTTGTCCCAATACTAGAATCCTCCAACGAATCTAAATCAAGGGCACTTTCGATCATAGTAGTGTCTCTTAAAATTTGTAAGCGGCTTGCACTCAACATAACATTTTCCTTTTCATTTATCGTTAAGTCGTTATTTTCCTGACTGCGCTTATCAAATGCATTATTTCCCAAAATAATGCCTTCACAAACCTCCACTGGGTCCAAATGCAAATCATCCAGATGATTTTTATTGTCAAGATCTTGCGCAAACGATTGCGATTTACTTAAATGTGCACTTTGATTTTGTACATTACTGTACAGCGGCGATAAGCATGGTTGTGATGTATATTGTACATCGCCCGGCTTTGATATTGGAACTATCGCCAATGGTTGTTCATTAGTCACTAAATGTGTTACACTACCCGCATTCGATTCTGAAAAAATTCCAACAATATATTAGTTTTACTACTCAATCTAATCTCTTCTACATCTACAGAAATCCACAATATTTATTAAACAACATGCTGCACTCTGCGTCATATAAAAATATAATAATAATAATAATAATAATAATAAGCGGTTTTAAAAATCGTGCAAAATAAAACTTACCAATCTGATATAAACCCAATACTATTGTGACTTATTTAATTTCTCCACCAAGAGTAATGCGAGCAATGCAAGTTGAAAAAACAAAGAAATAAAACGTGTATACAATAAATTGATAACATAGTAATGAATGAATATCAAAAAATCAAATGTATGAAAGCCTTTCACACGGTTCGTTTCACAAAACAATTAAAATTAATATAAGTACATTATATATAAATGTTTAAAAAACAACACCCAACATTCATATAAAAGCACTCCAAATGCAAATCTCTCAACAAAATAGCCCAATATGCATACCGTTCAGTTGTTATAAGGCATGTCATTGTCATCATATTTTTACGTTATTATTCCAATGTATTATTTTTTTGAATGTATATATTTAATTTGATTAAATATATTTCTATATATATATATATACATATGTAATATATTAATATTGAATTTCTTAGGCACTAAACTTACGGAAGTATCTAAATAAATTATAGTACAATTACGATAAAATACTTGCATCCATTTATTCAATTGTATCTTGGATGTAGAGTCGACTAAATTCGGGTTTAGGAAAATTAGTAATTTTAACGTTAGTCATATTATAAAGATTGCGATCGCTTTTATGCTGCGAACATTCATGATTCGGACAAAACTCGTCCTCCGCATGAACGTTCTGATAGACAAATCCACTCAAGGGTCGAGTCGATTTGCGTTCCGGCACGCGCATACCAAAATTGGCGCTATAACGCTTCTCAGGCGGCGTATAATGACGTTGATGATTATCGTAACTACTGCAATATGAATGTTCACGCTGGAACGTTTTTAATTGTGGCAATGAATTACTACTGCGAACCTCCGTTCGCGGATAGTATGGATAATCGTATTGAGCGATAAATTGTTCTGGTAATGGTTGTGCGGCATGGATATTGGACGGTACAATTTGGTGGACGCGTTGCAATGATTTTTTCAAGTACGTACCCGTTGTTTCAGTCGTTTGACGATAGATGCCCGGTATTTCGGAGGTTATCATCAAATGTGGTCCATTCTACAAAAAAAACATAAGATTAGAATGACTTCAATATAATTTTGAATTATACTTACAGCAACACCATATGATTTTAATGCTAAAGGTGGTTCAGTGGTTACTGAATTTCCTGACATTTCAATTTTATAATCGTCGCTGATAATACCCCGTCTAAAACAAAGTTAAATATAATTAAAAATGTATCAATTTTAAAACTGCGCAATTATTTTAGTGAAGTATAGTTTGGCTAAATTATCATGTATATTTACTTATATAAATATTAAGTGATTTATTGAAATAACTTGAAATGAAGAAATCCCAAAAATTGAATAGATTGTTGATAAACAAATAGCTTGATTCTGGTATATATATCCTTATTTAATTTTTATGTATGTATATTATCTACTGCATTCACAACTCCTAAAAACAAGTATTAATATAGGTAATAAATTTATCTTTTTACTATTCACACATAAATAGACTATTCGATTCGGTTCGGATGTGTAACAATATAACAAAATATATTTGTTAACTCTTTATGTGATTCTTATTATCAATTTAAATGTCTACCAAATAAGTTATTCCATTAGAAATCGTCTTTTTGTCGCAACTTTTTGTAAAGGTTGAGAATTTAGGATTTTCCTATTGATGAATTTTACATTTCAATTTATATCGAAAAGATATCGTCATAATAGAAAAGAAGCCATAAATACACAACTTCAATATATCCACAGATATTTTATCCTTTCACAATAATCAAAGATTTAACTAGATCTTTTATAGAGCCTGGAAACGTTTTGTGTATCCTTCAAAGTTACAATATAAACAGTTCTTATATTGCTTTACACAAAACATATCTAAAAATATTTTTCGAGATTTACACAATCAAAAAAATATTTTTAGGTTATCTAGAAATATAGGCGAGTATATTTGAAAATATGAAACATTGTTTATATTTTCTTTCCACTCCCATTATTTCCAAAGTTCCATGAAATGTCTGAGTTATAGCTGCTAAAACACTCCCATTTATGAAACGCACATATTTAAATTTTTCATGATAGTAAAAATATGGATATTTGGAATATATTTACATATTTGCATATGTATTATTAAACATCATCAGAGAGAGCACATTTAAGAGAATATCACAAAGCGTATGAATAATTTTGATATAATAGCTTGAGCAAAAAATGACTCAACCGATTTAGATAAATGATATTATAACAGCTTATTATAACATGCAATGTGAATTTTAAAAACACTGCACTTTTATATATAACTTTATTACAGAATGCAATTCTGTCCATTAATCAACATTGATCCCAATCGTTAACCTTTACTCTCGATTATTTTCGACATTTAAACCCTTTGCTCTTGTTTTAAGCTCGCTTTCTACTAACGTATAATCTTGATTTTCAACATCATAATAAAGTTAAAAACGCCGCATAAATACAATAGTAATGTAAAATTATAACTAAAATCAAATATCTACATATAGATTCTCACAACTATCTACTAATATATTAATATACACAAACAATTTAGCAACGAAATTTTTAATGCCAATATAGCTTAGAATGTTGCGTGGTTCATTCCTGAACATGAATATAGAAATAAAAGCATGGCTGTACTATACCAATAATTAAAAATATAATTATTATAAATGTTATTAATGCGTTTTGACTGTTTAGTCATCTGATTTACGATAATTATATTTTTAATTATTAGTATAGTATAGTAGATCCAACGTCGTCTTTTTATTTGTTTACTATATTGATGTCCCGGAATCATCCGAACTAATAATTCAAAAGTCGAAAGGCGATAATAAATAATATTTGCGATAATTATATTTTTAATTATTGGTATAGTAGAGCTAGTCTTATGTTTTTATTCCTTTATGAATTATCATATATAGTTCACCACATAAAGAATTAACAAAACTCCCAAGTTGATGATGATGCATTTTCGTCAAATTGTAAAACAAGGAAAAAGACAATCTCTATCGAAAGTTAAATAAAAATTAAAAATGCTCATATACTTAAGTTTCAGAAAAACCAAATTTACCAATACTGACATTTTTCTAGAATTGGAAACAATTTCTTTAAAGAAATTGCCAAACATGAGTTTGGTGCATGTTGTCTGTCTGCATATTTAATTGAATTATGATTGTAATACGAGGTTTGCCTATATTTAGACCCTTTTAAGGCACTCTTTGAGGTTGTGCGAGTGGAATAGACGCGCTTCACATCCTAGGATTTTATTAGACAGGAAAAAAGTACCTCGTTCTGCAGCTTATCTCATGCATAGATAAACATTTTTTTTGCAAACACATTATGTATGTTGTTTCGCCACATTCTAAGATGTAAAGCATAGTGCCTAAGCATCTTGTATTATATCTATCGACACATAAGAGCAGAGGTAAAATGTATTGTATTGATACACAAATTAGAAGGGTTAACAACTTCAAATGATGCGAAACGTACCTGTCTATAAGTGAAGGACCGAGCGGTCCACATAATATGTGTAGGCAGTTTAAGCAAACATTGCCTTGTGAATACGGATTGAATGAGTCTTGTCCTCGTTTGGAAGCAAAAGATCCTTTAATATCTTCATTCGTAGTTAAATTACTTGTCGTTAAATAAGTATGGAAACCAGCCAGACCTAATATACTCCAAACACTAAAGAAACAAATAAATGCAACTAACATGCTGGCAGGAGACTGCTTGACGGCCTCAAGAAATTGACCGTCCTTTTTTGTAACTGAAACAAGAATATTTAAATTGCACATTATACATAGGCATTCAACGATTTTCGATTAATTAAATATACTCACTTAAAATTAAATGTGTTATTGAACATGCAAATATAAATACTGCTAAAAATGCTAACGATACTATAAACATATAGAAAAATCGGTAATTTCTTCTTCCTACACAATTACCAACCTGTAAGGAAAGAAAACAAGATTAGCATCATTAAAAGCAACAATTTTAATTAATTTGACATTGCAGCATGTTCCGTCGCGCAATACAATTAGATATTTTCTTGCATAGTCATGAAAACATAAAAAATGAGTTTATTACATATTTCAATTTAATTGGGCATTAAAGTATTTATGGCATTTATCCGACTTTGTGTATTTAATACTGTTTAGCTCAAATCATTTTATAGCCGATTGTTTAATTATTGCAACATTTTAACGCCTCCCACAGTCGCAATTAATTCCAACGACGACGCTTCATTCAAATCATGTACAATCTATAAATGCACGCAGAAACAGATTCAAAGAAATATTGTTCTAAATATACATTCCGAATTTCTGTTTATATTCATTTTAAAAATAACCGTTATATGAAATTTTGCGACTATTTGTGGTCTACTTGCATAGCGCAACTGATTAGCCGCACAATTATCGAGATTGTGTAATTCTATTGATTGCGGTCGTAAATTATTTAACGCTAATGCACAATCTAAATTAAAAAAAAACCTTTAAATCGATAAACTCTTGAAATCGATATTAAATGATTCATCGTCACGCTAAATTGCTCTCAAATAAAATTAAATTCTCTATATACGATTTTGAAACGCTTCTCGCGTCAGCTGTAATCAATATTTGAGTAATTTTTTATGTGTTTATTGCCGAATTTTATGCACTATATATTATTTGTGTATTAGTAAAACTTACATCATTTGTTTGACACTATTCTGTGTAATAAAATTTCTATAATTACTATGCGCCAAGCTTTATTTTTAGTTATTATTGAGTTAAAATATAGTTTGGCAAATATAATATCTAAAGTTATCAATTTGTCGTAAACAAGATTTATGGAATTTGCATTTTCTAAGAAAAATAAAAAGAAACAAAAAAAAACAAATAAAATATTGCCGTCGACTGGCAAGCGAAAACAGAAAACATTTTCGCAATTACATAAACTTTAAATTTGTTTGTTGATTAAAGTTTTATCGAAAATATTCATTATTTCGCTAGAAAATAAAGACAAATTGAAATTTCAGCTCATGAATTAAGACTTCAAAGAATCTAATAGATATGTGGAAAGTTTTGTTATAAATACACAATCATCACATTATTCAGCCAATACGAAAGATATCTAAAAAACTGTCAAATAGTTATTAAGGGAGAACTTGTCAACATTTTTTTAAAGAAAGGATAGCTCTTAAGTAAACCGATTATTTAATTAAAGTTAAACTCATTCTCAAATAATATCGCAAAAAGGTATTTAGTAAAAATTAAGGTAATCTTATCGTAAAGTTATTGTGGTTTATTAACGGTCTGATTTGATTTTGAAAAGAGAAAATATATCTTGATATATTCCGGCAACTCTCAACCCAAAGTTGGGTACTAAGATACTAATAATACAAATAATAGTACTTCGTTTTATTTGGTTGTATTACGTTTGTAATAACTTTGTTATATACGAGCATAACATTTTTAAAGCAAATCAGTACATATTAGCTCGGTTAAATTAGTTCAGCAATTTAATCTTTACCCCAAATAGATAAATACATTTATTGGCCGGAAATACTTATTTAAAAGAATAAAAATAAAAATGCATCTGAATTCTAATGTTAATAAAACAAATCACTGCATTTCGATTTAATAATACCATAGAGTAAGGGTATATATACCCAACAGTTTGGTAAATCATGTCACCCATACTTCAATTTCTGCAATTCGTATGCACATATGTACTACATAATCATTGTTCTTATAAAATGTAACATGCATTTTTAAATTGGAGATACACGGTGTTACGAAAAGTATAGATGGTACAAGCAGGTGCCAAATGTAGTGGAAAAAATACAGGCTATATTATACTAAATAATATTCAATATTATTATTGCAATTCTATAACAAATCATATTTCTATTATTCAAATATTTCTTATGTAGGTATAAGCATGCACTTTTCTTAGGCAAAGTGGACAGATAGTTTTCCGACATGATTAAAAAATATATTTCTTGTCAGTATCCCTAAAGAATGACACAAATTTCAGCGCTCGAAATGAGTTTTGCATTAAAAAACCTTCCGACAAAATTCGTATTTCTTTTTTCATGTAATGACAACCTAGTTAACCTTTCAATACGTGAACATATGTATATTATTCCTTATGCACTCTGTATATATTAACTATTTGTCGCAAAAAAATATTATTTTATTATTAAAACAGCTATTTAATTTATTATTTATAAAACTGCATTATTTTTAAATTACGCGACTATCTAGCATAAAAACAATGCATGTTTTTTCAATAATACATGGGAAATTTTCTTTGAAAGCAAGGTATGTCCAAATTAAAAAATTATGCAATAGTAATTTATACAACAATTTTTTAAAAGGAAGTCGTAAAGCGTTTTATGTATAGTAAATATATCGATAAAAGTATAAAAATATTTGAAAAATATGAATAAAGGGAACGCATGCGGAATACGTAGCACGGTTAATGACTCATAAAACAGTCCGAATCATGTACAATAAAAAGATTTATTCAATTTTAATGAACGTATGTATATATGATAAAGATAATCTATCATATCTGGGAGAAAATAAAAAAATGTACACTCACCCAAGGACAGTGGTGATCAAATCGATCAACACAATTATCACAATGACTGCAATGTGATGCACGAGGTGGTCGAAATATCTTACAAGTAAAACAGTATTTTAACTTGACGGTCTGCCCTTTTATAAGCACTTCTTTTGTTCGTGGCGGCGGTCTGTAGGTAGGACTATTCGCTGAATTTGTTACCTCTGAAATTATTATGAAAAACAACATCAAAACATTCATTCTTCTTCGGATGAAAATCAATAAATTTACTACCAATTTGTTTTTCAACGTAGGCAGCTTCATCCGGCGTCGCACGCGGAATAATACCCGGATCTGATAGTGACGTCCTTAGTAATGCAGACATTGTAAAAAGGAATAATAGTACGCCGATTATCGGTATCGCAATTGTAACATGTACAGCTAAATATGTGCAACTGAAACGAACGATTAGATAAATAGCAATTAACTCAATCGTTATGCATATCTCTACACGACTTACTCATATATAAAAAACAATGTGCTTGTACCCGTTATAATGAAGACAGTAAAAACAAGTACGCCTGAATGAGGGGCAGTCATTAATCTCCCATTACAGTAAAAACGATTTCTTCCTGCAAACACTTCCCATTTGCGAGTTACTTGAGCTTTAGCCATTTTTAATAAAACTTTATTTTAGCAAAAAATTATCTACAAGAAAGAAACATTGAAAGCGACAATTCTTTATTATGATATTATGTTATTAAATCGCTTACCTTTAGCTAATGTTGAATTCTGTTTTACAATTGGTACTTACAGTCCGTTTATATAAATAAATAAATACGCTTAATTTTAATTTCTATTAATTGTAATTAAAAATATTAATTTTTTGTAACATTCAAATGTGACAATTAAGGAAGTTACGTCCAGTCAAAAGCAAAATTAAAGCACGAGTCAATACTGTGCATTCTTTTACTTATCACAATATACATTTTAACTGTTTATGCATTATTATTTCTATTTCTTTTGTAAACATTTAGGTGTTCTCTTATTTTTAACTTCCTCTCACATTAATAAAATATAATCAAAATAATTTCTACTTTTTGACATTTACTTTTGACATCATTTTTGACAGCACAAAGATGTCACTAATTGCACAATCTCTATTCACTCTCGTCTGTAGCGCTAGCCTCTCTCTAGTATTGCAATGCTTTAAATTCCCGAACCACACCGTAACTCAAAACTTTATCCCCACTTGTATTTCGACGTTACCCGATGATAAAGTTTAAATAAATAAATTTAGTTTATCCAACAATTATTATTTATAATAGTAAAATTTGTATTTTCAAAATACTTTTTAGTAAAAAGTTGGCATTTTTAAACGTTTTGAGGTTTTAAAATAAACAATAATATTCATTCGGGTTGTATCGGAAAAATACGAATAAAATAAGAATGAAGTTTTGTATTGTCGTGATTTTGCAACGTAACCATTGAATGATTTTATTTTCCCACAATTATAACGGATGTGCATTATATTCTAAAAATGTTATTGTTTCTATGTCACTTAACATTTCTTAATTATTCTTGGATTTTTAATGTTGTAACCTTCTGTAAACAAATCTGCCAAGTTTTTGTATTTTATGATGAGAGAGAAAAATAGACCTGACTGTTGATGTGCAAAAGAGAGATGATGAATAAACAGTAATCAGCAAAGCAATTGAAGAATTATGAAAATTTAATTGTTAAACAAGTATTAAAAGTTATTAACTTTTGCTAGATACAACTAAAGAGTAAATTAGATTAAGTAAGATACCTCAGTTTATTCTTTCGCTACCAATGTTGATTAAATATTTTCTAGGTTATGTTGAAAAGCGTGTACCGAATATAACGAAATATTATAAATAATGGGAGAATTTGTAGGATTAGACAAGCAGATTTTTAATGAAAACGTTGATCCTTCTTGTCTAAGACAGCCTGTTAAAGCAATAAAAGTATGTAGCTTATTATTAGGCACGCAAAGACGAAATTAAAAAATTGCCTTTTGCAGGAAAAATGGAAATTAGTTCCGGCGTTTTTAAAAGTAAAGGGATTGGTTAAGCAACACATCGATTCTTTTAATTATTTCATAAATGTTGAAATTAAGAAAATAGTCGAAGCTAATAATAAAGTTACTTGTGATGCTGATCCGCTCTTTTACATAAAGTAAGTTTATTTCATATTCAAATGAAATTTAACTTCAAAGCAGATGAGATTAATAAACAAGTTATTATTATTATTATTTGAGATATGTTTTTACAGCTGATCGCTGATGAAACGTATTGTTTATTTTTTTATTCAATTAACTGAAATTCAAGTCAAGTCAAAGCAAAGATAACTAAAAAATACTATATTTTTTCTGATTAAAATAGATATACAAACGTATATGTCGGAACTCCAGATGTGGATGAAGGCTTTAATATTAGCAAACCAACAACACCGCACGAATGTCGTCTAAGGGATATGACTTATTCTGCACCTATAACCGTTGATATTGAATATACAAGAGGCCAACAACGCGTCTCACGTACTGGACTTTTAATTGGACGGTACAAAAATCAGCTATTTGCAAAAAATATCTTGGGAAATTTGCAATATAATCAGCATTTTTCAAAACATTTTTAGCAAATATTTATAATTTAGTTTAGCTACTCATCACTCAACTATATGTATTTATCATATTATATCTAATTGTAGCATGCCGATTATGTTAAGATCGTCGAATTGTGTCCTAACCAATAAGTCTGAGTACGAACTGGCAGCTAAAATGAACGAGTGTCCATTAGATCCGGGTGGCTATTTTGTTGTAAAAGGACAGGAAAAAGTTATACTAATCCAAGAACAATTATCGAGGAATAGATTAATATTGGAGGAATCGAAATACGGCGTACAATGTCAGGTCACTAGTTCTACACATGAGAAGAAGACGAGAACAACGGTATTTGTTAAAGGGAATAAATACTATATGGGACATAATATGTTTCAAGATGTATGTTAATTATACTTGAGATCGAATCATTTTATTAATATATTTTATGAATTTTAGCCGGTTGTAATATCCATTATATTTAAAGCGATGGGTGTTACAAGCGATCAAGAAATTTGCCAAATGCTTGGTCTAACCGATTTGAGGAAATTTACACCGACCCTGGAAGAATGCCATAATTTGAACATTTACACTCAAGAAGGTGCTTTAAAGTATCTAGCTTCTAAATTGGTTGTTAAGCGATACGTTCCTTCAGCCAGCAAACAGCGAACGCCGTCTGAAGAAGCGAGAGACTTACTTGCTACGACTGTTTTAGCTCATGTTCCTGTTGCCGAATATAATTTTAATATGAAGGCTGTGTATCTCGCACTTATGGTAAATTTATTTATTTTTACCGTTTATTATATAACACAATTTATGAATATTTATTTTATTTATATATTTTAGCTTAGAAGAGTGATTGAAGCTCAGACTGATAAAAAATTACTAGATGATAGAGATTACTATGGCAATAAAAGATTGGAATTGGCAGGTTCTTTATTATCGCTAATGTTCGAAGATGTATTCAAGAGATTTAATTATGATCTGAAAGCGATCGCTGAGAAAACGATACCAAAAATTAGAGCAACGCAATTCGATGTTATCAAATACATGCGATCTGATTTAATTACAAATTGTTTGGTTTTTGCCATTTCGACGGTAAATGCGAAAGAAAACTTTAAAAACTTCAAATAAAAAGATTTTTTTGTAGGGTAATTGGACAATCAAGCGTTTCAGAATGGAACGTCAAGGTGTGACACAGGTTTTATCAAGATTAAGTTATATATCCGCCTTGGGTATGATGACAAGGGTGAATTCGCAATTTGAAAAGACAAGAAAAGTCTCCGGCCCGCGTTCCTTACAGCCAAGTCAATGGGGAATGTTATGTCCTAGTGATACGCCCGAAGGAGAAGTATATTTCCTAATTCTTTTTCATTTATACGTAAGACAATAAATTATTTCAATTTAAGGCGTGCGGTTTAGTAAAAAATCTAGCTTTAATGACGCATATAACCACGGAAGGAGATGAGTATCCACTAATTCGATTAGCTAATAATACGGGAGTGTTAGATATTAATACTGTAGGTGGAGAATATATTAATTCGCCAGGGATATACCTCGTATTTTTAAACGGTACATATTTATTTACTTAACAGCAATGCAAATTACTGTTTCATCAATATTTTAGGTAATATTATTGGAGCGATACGGCAGTATCGTCGCTTAATTAACATGTTTCGTCTGATGCGAAGAAATGGCTATATCTCTGGTTATGTATCTATTTATCCTAACCACCTACACAGATGTGTCTATATAAGTTCAGACGGCGGAAGATTATGCAGACCGTATATCATAGTTGAGAAAGGAAAGCCTTTAGTAACAACAGAACACATTAAAGAATTGGAAAAGGGCATAAGAAGCTTTGAAGATTTTTTACATGATGGCAAGTTAATAAAACATTCTTGATTGACAAAAATGACTTATTGTTCATATTTTAGGGCTGATTGAATTTTTGGATGTAAATGAAGAGAATGATAGTTTCATTGCTTGTTACGAAAGCGACATTACACCTCAAACAACTCATTTAGAAATTGCAACTTTTACATTATTGGGTGTTTGTGCTGGTTTGGTTCCCTATCCACATCATAATCAATCTCCTAGAAACACCTATCAATGCGCTATGGGCAAGCAAGCAATGGGTAATAAAATATAACAAGCAAATTTGCAAAAAATATTATACTGCTTAGTACAGATAAAAAAGAATGTTTTTTGAGTGCAGAACAGTATTTGTACATCAGCTTTTGCTTGGGTAGTTAAAAAGCATCCATTCTATCTGTGCTATCTTATACGATAATTGATTTATCAGCTAAATTTTAAAAATGTTTTTTTTAGGAACAATTGGTTATAATCAGAGAAATCGAATGGACACCCTCTTATATAATTTAGTATACCCTCAAGCGCCAATGGTAAAAACGAAAACAATTGAACTAACAAATTTTGATAAATTACCGGCGGGGCAAAATGCAACAGTGGCTGTTATGAGTTACAGCGGTTATGATATTGAAGATGCCTTAATTGTTAACAAAGCGTCGCTGGATCGCGGATTCGGTCGCTGTTTAGTCTACAAGAATGTCAAGTGTATCATGAAGCGGTATGCAAATCAAACTTTCGACAGAATACAGGGTCCAATGATTGATGCCACGAGTAGTAAACCAATATGGAAACATAACGTATTGGATTCGGATGGAATTGTAGCTCCTGGAGAGCTTGTTTTAAATAGACAAGTAACAGCTTCCATTATTAAAATTTGTTTGCAGATAAATTAATGTTTGGCTTTCCAGACGTTGATAAATAAATCAATGCCAGTTCTTTCTGCAGTACCAGGGGCAGCAACAGGCAGCGTGGAATATCGTGACGTTCCTATATCGTACAAAAATTCAGATTCCAGTTACATTGAGAAAGTGATGATTTCGACAAACGAGGAAGATTCTGGATTGATTAAAATACTGCTAAGACAAACACGCCGTCCTGAAATCGGCGATAAATTTAGCTCAAGGCATGGACAGAAAGGTGTTGTCGGTTTGGTAGTCGAACAAGAAGATATGCCATTTAACGATTATGGAATATGTCCTGATATTATTATGAATCCTCACGGATTTCCATCTCGTATGACAGTTGGCAAGTTAATTGAATTATTAGCAGGAAAAGCGGGCTTAGTTGAAGGCAAGTTTCATTATGGTACAGCCTTTGGAGGTTCGAGAGTGGAAGATGTTAGTGAAGAATTAGTAAAACATGGATTTAATTATCAAGGCAAAGATTATTTCACATCGGGTATTACTGGGGAACCATTGGAAGCGTACATTTATTCGGGACCTGTTTATTATCAAAAACTGAAACATATGGTTCAAGATAAAATGCATGCAAGGTATTAATTGTAATTAGTATTCGAATTGTATATATTTTATGTGTTATTTGTTGTATAGAGCAAGAGGTCCTAGAGCAGTTCTAACACGACAGCCTACCGAAGGTCGAAGTCGCGATGGCGGTTTACGTCTAGGCGAGATGGAACGCGATTGTTTAA
>JARJDW010009371.1:0-20538 GCA_030264715.1 Adinopsis sp. GC000173
AGTAAAAAGGTGGGTGAAATATATCATCATTTACATAAAAATGACTCATTGTGCAATATTTAGTCAAAATTTAATGTAATTATTTAAAAACTGCACTTTGTTTTATCGAATTGATTGAATTTTTCATGGAGGATTTTCTATTTGTTACTGTTGACTAAATTATGATAAAATATAATTTTCAACGTTGCAATAACATTTGAAAGTAAAAAGATGGGTGAAATACATCATCATTTACATAAAAAATGACTCATTGTGCAATATTTAGTCAAAATTTAATTTAATTATTTAAAAACTGCACTTTGTTTTATCGAGTTGGTTGAAATTTGCATGGGGGATCTTCTATTTGCTACTGCTGACTAAATTACGATAAAATAATTTTATTTGGTGGCTAAATATTCATCAAGGTTTACAAATAATGATTCACTGCTTAAATACGTATATTTAATTTTATTCGGAATGCGTAGTGACACATATCTTACAACTTACACTCCACCTATAACTATTACATTTTTACGTTTTCGAGCAAGTTTATATCGCCGGTGCGTGCCGGAATAATAGACATTTTTTCCAATCATTATTGTTCGATTTAGTTTACAACTCCTATTGCTGTTTTGAAGGCATCAATTTTAAAAATAAATATGAAATAATCAAAGAGCAATTGTGTTAGAATAATGCTACCACATTATGTATTGATGACAGACTGTTAATAAATTATCTCGCGATACATTGTCTGTGTGAATAATTGTATGTATATGTAGTTGTTAAAAAACCACTTACGCCTTATCTAACACAACCTGCATGTACGCGAAATCAAGTGCGAAACGATGATTAACCATTATAAAACATGTGACATAGCCGTAATGTATGTTGGGTGTATAATTATTATAAAGCGATTTACCATTTCTAATATATTTATGGATAATTGCAGGCAAATGGCTATTGAATGCTTTGTTAGATGTTTACAATATATGAACGCCGGTTTTATTCCGGTGGGGTTTTTCCTATAACAACAATTTTTCAAATGCTTTAATAAATTAACCACCAATTTGCTAAAAACTAGTTAATTATTACACGTAGGTATCTAGTTTTAATTATAGCAATCATAGTTTTGCAATATCAAGGATGTATTTTAGCAAATTTGCATTTTACATGGCGCCAAAAAATTACATCTAGGTTATGATCAGTGGCGTACTTTGGCTGGAGTGTGCCAGAATGTCGTTCCAAGGAAGATGTTTAGGAACTGTTTCAAATTTGAGGCTACACATATCAAGATTTGCTCGATGATAGAACCAGAAAGTGATAAAATTTTACAAATTATACTGAGACTGTATAAATATCTCTCGGAAAAACCCAAAATGAGTACACATTTTGTAGTTTTTTTTATACATATTTAGTATTTTTGTAAATGTTTCCGATTTTCTTACATTTCTTTACACAAAATCATTTGGAGACAATTATCTAACAATTATCTACAAAACTTAAGAAAAACGACTGGAAAATTGCGAACATTTGGGTAAAATAAGACGGTTGATCATTTTTAACAGATTTTCATACAATTTTTGCATCTTTTAAGCGATTTTCTTATAATTTGTGTATAAAGGTATTATAAAACACAGCTATTTCGCAATTTTTAGAGAAAACTAAATAAAAATACATGTAAAATGTAAAAATTTGTGGAAAGCAAATAAAAAATTTTGTCGAATAGAATTAGTAAGCTATCAAAATAATTTTTATACATATTATTTTAGTAATCATTTTAGAAATAATAAAGAGTAATTAGAAATTCAGCCTTAAGGCTCTCATACACGTTGTAACTGATTGTTTGTATCCTTGTAACGGTACCTAAAATTTAGATATCCTATTGAGTTAGATTTCCATGTAACTACTCATCATGACGTTATATGTTTGTCGCCACAAATCGGACTTGATTACGATTACGAAACAAGTAATAGGTAATATCGTGTATCGAATATTTTGCGCCATTTCTAAATTTGGTTTTTGTTGTTGAAGTAGTTTTGCAAATTATTTGTTCCACAGCAATCCAATATACAAATTTGATGCATTTGACAGTTGTCAAGATCTGCTAAATCACTATATGCATCTAAATAGTTCTTTTATATAAAATTATGCATATGGAAAGTATATACGCGTGGAGGAGATCATTTTCTCTGTACATTCTTGCTGTGAGCATTGGTTTTATTTCTGGTTTTTTTCCTATAGCAATTTTTTTTAATGTTTTAAGCACTAATTTGCGGACGAAAGCTGAAACTAGTTTTAATTATTAGGTGTATGTATAGATCTAATTATAGTAATGATACTTAAAATGGTGTAGTATGTTACACAACATGCTAAAAGGCAAAAACCATTCCTAGAAATAATGATAAATTAACTAACAAATTTAACGCAATGAGGCAATTTTAATTGTTATCGCACATTAATTTGCATAACTGTTATTTGTCACGATCGAACAACAACAACGGCCTAGTCTGATCATATTCGCACATGCAACTCAAATACACACTATTTACAATCTCATTCTTGTTTCAGTTGGCTGGCTTAACGCTAGTGGCAGTCGGTGTCATAACGATATTGAACATCAAAGGAGCGGCGAATACGTTCGAGGATGCGCATCTCAACATCAACATCGCCCCGACGCTACTTATCATCGTCGGCGGCATCGTTTTCGTCATCTCGTTCTTCGGATGCTGTGGCGCTGTGCGGGACAGTTCATGCATGTTAACAACCGTATGTTGCAAAATATCATGTCACTTATACCAATTTTAATATTGATGTTTTAATGTTGTAGTATGCAGTGATATTACTCGCATTGTTTGTGCTTCAAATTGCCATCGGAGTCTATGCGTTCCTTCAGGTTAAGGATGAAGGAGACTTGCGCAGCCAGATTCGCAAAGGTATACAGAAGACGTTTGAATTGTACAATAAGGATGATCCATCGAGAGAAGCTATGGATTTCATACAACAAACTGTAAGTTAAAACTATAAACTATATTGGTGCATAGAAGTTGTCGCCATAGGACTGCATAAGAGTATATGCATGAAAAAAAGCTGTGGACGATTACTTAGTTATTATAAAATAATGTACAAGCAATTTGGTAAAGAGGAAAGTTTGAAAGAAAGAATATTTACATTTGGTTTTCATATTTATGAGAAAGTAGAAAATTTATCTAAAATGCAACTCATCTTGTGTACTGATTTTTATAAATCCTTAAACTTCTCTTAAATGAAACAACCAAATGTAAATATTCTTTCTTACGAACCTTCCTCTTTAGGTTAATAAGTATGTGTTATCAATTTGCTTACATATTATTTTTAGATAACCGAGAAATTGTCTATAGTTTTTTTATGTTAACTCGTATAGCGGGTCCTGCGCACCAATCTCTCATAAAACTATCGAAAGTATTTAAGTTTTTTTGGCATTTGATGTATATTGCGTTTCAACTTTTGTTGTTCTAACCTCAAAAGAAAATATGAATTATAGATCTAGAGTGTATTTGCCCAAAGACAAGCGTTTTAATTGTCAGCTTGGAGATAATTGAGCCAAAATTCTATGCGGTAGTGAACGTGTTCATTTATATTTGCACAATCCTGGATATATTTTTTGATTACAGCTAAGTTGGGTATAGGACATTTTTTAATTTGTCATGTTTCGTACTTATAGAGTACAACGTATAGATCTTAAAAAAGAGAAACTTGTCCTCTTGAATAAACTTGATCAATTTATTTTACTCAACCAACATCTTTCTGTATGCATTTGATTACCACAAAGTCTCATATCGTCCGTAAATATGCGGTTTTGCATTAGGCTTATCATTTATTTTCAAATTTCTAACAGAAGAAGCTCTTCCATTCTGGATAACTCGCAAAACATCTTTCAACAATATATTAATTACATAATTTGTAGGTAAAATGCTGCGGTGTAGATCGTCCTTCCGATTACTATCGCATTCCGGCAAGTTGTTGTGCCAGCAATAAGCCCAGCTGCAGTTCAGCCGATCCAACCTTATTCGACGATGGATGCGCGAAGGGATTGTATCAATTTGTTAGGGATAGCAGCCAAATGTTAGGATACGTTGCGTTGGGATTGTGTGCGACTGAAGTAAGTTGACATCTCTATCTTGTTATTGCATATTCGGCAATCGAGAGTACTGTCAAATAGCTACTGAGGGACAACCTGTCAATATTTTTTTAAAGAAAGAACAGCTCTTACTTTAAGTGATTATTTATTTGAATTAGAATCATCCTCAAAAAATATCGCAAAAAGGTATTTAGTAAAAATTGAGGAAGTCTTGTCGTAAAATAGTTATAGTTTAGATTAATAGGTTGCACCTCAGTAGTTAAAATGACATATTTTGGAAAACCTAATTGTACTAATATTGTAAAAATGTGTATCTTTTCTAGTTGATTGCGGCCGTATTCTCACTGTGTCTGTCGAGTTCCATCCGGAATGCAAAACGTCGTGGCGCCTATGCATAATTTATTTTTCTCCACCATATCTTTAAAAAAGAATGTTAAATTTAATATTTTCGAATTATTTATGTTATATATGGAATATTTTTATAAATATATATTATCGTACTTCGTTTCGTCTCTCGCTCATTGAAAGAACATGATTACGGCAGTATTAATTCAAGCATAGAAAAATGAGCCTTTAATGAAGCCAAAGAGTTTTTTCTTTTAAATAAATCTTTGGGGAGTAGAATCTTATGCAATATTGTTTATTACTCGAATAGTTTTTTTAAATATACTATAACTATGAATGTAATTTTAGCTATTTCTTACATTTACTTAAACATAAAAGGAATCCCAAAACCTTACCTTAGTACAAACACATAACTTGTATAACTTTGAAAACATTTTTTACCTATAATGTACTAAATATTCTTTTATACATACAATAAAATTATTTTTAGTTTGTTAAATCTCATTTACACATTGAATAGCACTTAAATTCTATCATTTATGGTATTCGCTGTATTAGTTGAATGATTGATGGCTTTAACACTTCAAATGGATCACATTAATATTAATCGCTGAGTTTCCTTGTTTGTGCGATACGTATGTTTTTTCTTTTTTAATTATTATCATATACATACATATTCTGCGAGCATTGGGTAGAAAACTAAATAAGCGCATTCTCAATTGGAAGGTGAGAAGTGAGAAAAACTTGAAAAATAAAATTTATACATATATTTGAATGGAGCGCCAATAAATTGAAATGATTGTCGTACCGTACCAAGGGGTACCAAGGAGCACTAGCACCACCTGTGTGATGGTAGTAAAATTAAAGTTTAGCGTAGACATAAACTAATCTATTTGTACATTTAAAGTTGTACATTAAGTTGCCTACACGAAGAAATTCAAATTTTATAAATACTTTATGGAGATTTTATAAATTAAAAGTTAAATGCATGCAATAAAATAATACAAATGTATAGAGGAATATAATTAATCGAAGTAGAATCACATATCAGCACTACCATGAGCGTATTTTAAGTAATGCAAAAGTTATAAGCATTAATTTGTACAAATCTTGTTGGAGCATTCGGTATTTACTGCCGTAACTTTACTTAGACTGCACCAATTGGGCTCAAACTTTTAGTGGTGATATATTTTTGCATCCCGCAATTCGACGCTTGAATTAAGATTTTATGGCGCTTAGTGGCGCAATTCGACAGGACCCGTTTAATAAAACTTGAAACTTTACCAATGACCACTTCTTATAACTTAACATCATCATTAAGCGTTTGCGTTTGGCGCAGAACACATACTTACAATTCTCACTTTCTCAGTGATAGTTAGTCAAAACGAAACAATGCGAGAAAAGTCACAGCTTTTATCTTTGGAGCAAAAACAGCATATAATTGACAATTACATCAAACTATTTGGAAGTGGCGCAAAGGAAGCTGAAGCTATAAGTGAAATGAGTGAAACGATGAAATTGTTTGTTGTGCCAAGATCTTGCGTTTGGTGAAGTGTGGTATTAAGAAACGTATCCATTTGACACTAGAGGAACAGCGAGTTGTGTTGAACGCAAAGAGTAGAGGATGGACAACTAAATAAACAAGTACATAGTTACAAGATTTTTTGGATTTCATAGATAATTTGTCTAAGCTGTGCATTTACCGTAGCATTTATGTGTATAATCAGTTGTATAATAAATTTTCAACTTTACCAAATATTTAAAATGTTTTACTAAGTGCCTACCACAACATCTATCATTTATCAAATATTTTTTGTGTATATTTTTAAATGTATGCACCATAATATTTACGCAACTCATTTTGTATTGTTAAGTTAAATTACTCCTATTTTTATATATGTATATATTTCACATTTACAAGTATGGCATTGAATAGCAAATTTGTTCATATAAATATTGAATCAAACAATACCAAGGTTTACAAAAATAATATAAATAAGATTTTAAATGAAGTGAAACGTCAATTATATATTATAATTATGTTGATTCCGGTTTTTAACCGTTTTCAAAATGAATGCGGAATATAAAAAAATCAAATTCATAGAAACAATAGTCGATTAATATTTAAAAGCCCTTATTTGAATTGTTTTCTAATCAATATTTTAATATTTTCAAGGACAGCATTAATATTCTCATTTATAAGTGAAAGATTATTTAAGCAATAACAAATGGTGTAGGTAGGCAAACGCATTATTTTATTTACAATTAATTCTTTAAAAAAATTCTATTCAAAAAAACATTAGGGCCATCCACTATACATGACTACGCATACGTTGGGATAGAAATTTCTAACCATTTTTTTTAAATCCTTAGACCAGTGTTTCCCAAAGTGTGGTACGCGCACCCGTAGGGGTACTCAAAGGCTTTTAAAGGGGTGCGCACTAACCGTCTCACAAAAGGATATGTAATTTTATTATAGACGTGTCACCCAAACTTTTTAACTGAAATCAAAATTAAATTAGTTCAGCAACTTAGCCATGATGTTAAATAAATAAATTCATACATTTGTTGGCCAAAAAGGCTTAAAATATTCAACTTAACTTTAATTTTAAGGAGACAAATTCTCGCAGTTAAAGTTGATACTGATTGAAGAAGATTTTGTAAATACCAGCGTTCTTATTTCAATTTTTGCTTATCGTACTTATTGTTGTTGTAAATGCGATAATAATAATATGCATTTTTTAATGAGATTGTACGCAGTTATACGACACTTATCAAAGGGGTACACACATGTTGAAAGTTTGGGAAACACTGCCTTAGACAATTATTTCTATTTCAAGAAACTCCTATATTTCGTGTTGCGTTAATAGTGTTAGGCATTAAGGGGTTCGTAATGACGCATATCCAATAACTAATATAATTAATAAAAATATAATTTATTATCATTACAATTAAGACACAATCTTGAATATTTCACTATGACTGGTGCTTCTCTAATGCATTTTTCATGTTTGGTTTAAAATTAAACGTAAGTCACTATGTGCTACAATATTTAACAGATTTTTAGTTTTTTTATAATAATATTGTATGTTGAGATGACAAAATTCGATTTCATTTTAATATGGACTATGTAATTAATTGCAATTATTCTTTATTAAAATTTGTAGCCTTTATAGACAATAAATCCTTCCTAAACCCCTCTTCGCCTATGTCTAATGACGGCACTGTCTTCAATTACTACAAATTATGTTATGTTTATGCTGATTCAGTGTTAAAGTATCCTATTATCTAATCATATATCTAATCTGCAATCAGAACAAACAATTTAAATTGAATTATTAAGAACGTTACTAGTAGATGTAAGGGTGTAAAATATCTTGATAATAATTTTAGGTTAATGGTCCATTGCCGTTGAGAATAACTTAAATTTGACGTCAATGAAGATCTTTTTTTAGCTGATAGTTTTTGCATTAGGCTGGTTCTATAAACGATGAATAAAAGAAAATCAAGTAATTGTGGAATATCCAAATGTTATCGCATGAATTTGCAAAGCTAATACCAAGCGAATTAAAAAAATCGTTGTTTAATATGTGTCAAATGTGGCGCAAAAATTGTACAAGAGACTGTCTAAGTTTAAGTTTAAGTTTCAGTTTAATCGAAGACCTTATACCAACTGCTCTTTAAGAATAGATCATCGATGTTGAGCTTGTAAAAATCCGTAATCCGCAATAATTACTCTATGACACCCATCCATCTACCAAATACAGCACAAACCTTTTTTTTCTGTATAGTAAGCTTGACAATAACTCAAAGTCGCAACATGTCGCAAAGTATTAAAATAAGAAGTAAAAAATAACAACATACAGAGTTTCTTTTAAAAATAATTATTATGTAAGGAGTTTGCGATATAAACAGGTTGAGAAGCGCTGTCATGGAAGAAAAACCCAAGTATCAATTACAACAATGGCAAATTTGAACTAATTATTATGGATCTACCCACCCTCTTTCATTAGTTAATAGATACAGCTCATACACTCGGTAACAAATAGATCTGGATACCTAACAAACTTTCATTGAATTATTGAATTTTTGGTATTCCTGCCAAAATGGGTTTTTACAGAGGTGGACTGAAGTGTTAACAGCGGGGAGGCCCATTCTTGTAGTGTTAAACTGGTATCATTGAATGAATTTTAATCCTTTTATTGCATTTATTGCAGTTTAAGTATAAGATGCGCTAATTATCAATAAGTATAGTACAAATGAATCCGAGCACTTTTTGAAATATTTCGCCTTATTGAATTTCTTTGGCTGGGAAGGCGAGGGTTTTATTGACGGAGCGGCAAGCACTACTAACCGCAGGAGGCTTATTTCGCCTGTAAAATGTTATTACCCATCTAATAATCAAACGCATTGAAGAAATGATTCTGGTGATCCCACAAATTTGGGGTTTTTCGCGTGCTCATATAATTTTATTGTTATTTTTGTTAAATAAATTCTTAATATTATTGAAAACAAATAATTTATTAAATTTGGCAAAAAAATTATTTAAATATTGCATTTACTTGGCTCATCAATAAATAATTCTGTACATTTTTACAACTGCGACTTGTAAAACTAGAGTCATAAATTATTGCTATTATGCCTTCTTACAAAATATGCTAGAAACGCTAAGGGTCGGGTTCGCCTACAGCTGCTCAGATTCATTTGTTTTCGAGTGTATATATAGTAGGCGTAAAGATCTAGTGCGAAAGCGAGGGTTCTCCTTCAAGTACCTGAACAGCATGGGGTGGCATAAAATGGTAAGGATATCACAGAGGGAACGTATTTAAAAATATTTTTTCTACAAATTTTAAACCCAATGTAATTAGGTTTTTCTACAAAAATGCAAATTTCTATTAAATTCGGCCCTGTTTTTATGTAAATTTGCGCAATAAGGGGGTGCTACCTGAAGAGACCCCCTGCTTTCGCACTAGATCTTTGCACCTACTATATAACAGCTCAAACAAGGACTAGATTTACCTGGTGTAAGTTCTCCTAAGGGCGAGTTTGATTTGCATTTTGCTAAAAGTGTCCAAATTTAGTTGTTACCGAGTGAATTAGGTACATCATGTTGCACTGTAGCATGTGTCGGCATGCATAATATAGAGTGCATAAAATAGTTTAAAAAAAATCTCATGTTTGTTATCGTTTTCATGATTAATCAATAGAAAATATCGTAAGTCGATTGCGATAAAATGGTTTGCAGTGTTTTTATAAATAGTTTTAAGTGTTTAATTTTATTATTGGAATTTCCATGTCTAGATCAAGTGGATTGAGCAATGATAGTTTAGGTTTTTCTGGGAAATTCTTGAAAATAAATGATTTAAAAATTGTTAACTTTTATTTGATATTCCGGTTATTCCAGAGTGCGTGACAAAAAACTACTGATATATTAATTTTTAGAACAAAATCTGTAACGCTTGTATAACATATGTGCATGTAAAGTCATTTGAACAGTACAAGCTTCTATTCATATTTGTACTAAATTATTTTCTTGGTCCTTTCTAGGCTTTCTAGCATAGTTAGTACTTGTTTGTGATTTCGATAAATTTTTTGTGAAAAAAACTCTCTGTTTTTGTTATTTGCCAACGTACTCATGCGCTTTCCGCTCACCCTGCAGATAATTTCCAAAAACAATCACACTAAGACATAAAACTCGTGTTTTCACTATTGTATGTTATATTTTAGGCGAAAGTTGAGTAATGGCGATCACCGGGTAATGCCGCAACTTGATCTATCTTAAAAATTATTAAGTGTAGAGATCAGAAAAACGCATCAGTACCTTGCAAACATCGTGTAAGCTAACATACTGCAAAATGACGACAGATTTTTAACAAATGTATTAGCAGCGCTTGCATATAATATTTTTGGTTTTCTGTTACAACTGAAATGCGCATAAAAATTGAAGCCAAAATATATTTATATATAATAATTATTAAATTTAGGAATTTTGTTGCTTCTTCGTGGAGAACCATTTTTAAAAGCGAAATTCCGCTGTGTTGATGACATTTTAATTCTCTGAACAGGAATAACAAGACAATTGACAAAAAATTTTTGACTCCATCAATAAACAACACCTAAAAATCCAATTTACAATGGAGTTAGAATCCCATAAACAAATTGCATTTTTGGACATTTTACTCACAAGGTTAGAGTCTGTGCGATTTTGATTTTTAACAATCGATGCTTGATTAGTTTTAAATAATCGATTAATTTTTTTAACAGAATAGATAATCGATTAATCGATTCATCGATTTTTTTATCGATTAATCATATATTTTGCACAGCACTATTAATAGGTTTACTATTCTTCGCGCAAACTTTACTCACATACCTACCGCTGAACCAGCAAGGTTTCATTTGATTCTTTAATAATATCATATAAATGCAATCGAATGTACTCCTTCCTACTAGTAAACAATTTATTTAAGAATTATGAATTAATTTTTTGTATTGAAAAAGATAATGTTTAATAATTAATGTTAACATTTTATAAAATGATTAGTCGATTAATTGTAGTTAATAGAACAAGAAGCCGATTAATCAATTAATCGATTTATGCAGTCTAATGAATCGATAGTCGATTAATCGATTATATTTTTTAACAGAATCGATAATCAATTAATCGATTCATCGATTTTTTTATCGATTAATCATATATTTTGCACAACACTAGGTTAGACAATAAATTGGATTTCAACATTTATAGAAAGTCATCATGCACAGACATCATAATACCCCAAGATTCCAACCATGCTTTTAACATAAAATTAGCTGCTTTCAACCCTTTCCTCAATAGACTACTAATAATTCCCTCTTAATAATCAAAATTTCAGCAAGGAACTAAATTCAATCAAACTTTTGGCAATTAATAACGGTTATTCACCATATTTAGTGGATAATTTAGTCAAAAAATATCAACATAAAATCCTCAATAAATCCTTATACTCCCAGTCCACAGATCCGGAAATCAAATTTAGAAAAGTCACGTACATTAATAAATTCAGCTCCAAATTAAATAAAATTTTCAAAATATGTTTCATAACTGCTGTTTCCTACAATAATTATACAGTTAGAAACCTTTTTGTTAATAATAAAGTAGATAAAATAGATAAAGTAGATAAAATAGACAGAATGGTAAAATCGGGCAGCTTTTAGGTCATGAATCAGGATCGAATGTTGCAAAAAATATGATAAAAATATGCTTAAAATTCATTTCAGGCTAAGCAGGGGTTGATTCCAAAGCGGCAGCACAACACTCCAAATATTTCGATGAATTATCCCTATAGTGAAGTCGATCCGGGGACACACTGTATATACAAAGAGGAGTTGTGCGCACATCTTCTTGAAATAAAATTTGCCCAGTGGGATAATGATGTTCCTAGCTTAATTTGATATGAATTTGGAAAAGGCATGAATGATGGTCGGAATGGTCTATAGGGAATGCAGCTTACAGGATATCTTTGATAATTACAAATGTGATTTTTGTATATATAAGCACACATTTGTAATATGTAGCTTTTTTACCTATTTTATTTGTTAAAGCGCAATTACCCTACCTGTTTCGCCATTACCCCTTCATAATTTTTGCGTTTTTTGATTTTTTAATACTGAATTACATTCATTCGGAAATTTCATTTAGATGGTAAATTAGTTTTTTTTCTTAATGGTGCGGGATTTCCCCACTCTCCCCTATTACACTGACAGGGTGGAAGGTTTTCGAGGGCCATAAATGGCTCGCAGGCCGGAGGTTGCCAAATGCATGATTATGCACATTATCAGATATGATTAAAGTCTTAAAAAGTTTAACGCGTTAGAAAATCGTAATTATTGTACCGTTCGGCGAAAACCATAAAAACGTCCACCACGCATACCTGCAGCTCAATTTAAAAGAAAAAGTAAGCGCAAAAGGCGTTTGTCGTGTGCGTCTTCCTTCCATTCGCACCAGTTGGCGCAAAAACATTGCTCAGCACACACACACCCATTCAACACTTCGCTAATAATTAGATGAATCAATACGCCGCGATTATTATTTAGATGAACAATTTTCGATTCAAGGATAATATACATCGCGCGCGTAGCAGCAGCCGTCGTCGTGTCGTATACACATTGCTGATAACACGCGCGCGGGCATATAAAACGAAACGCGCCGGCATCGCGAATGGTTAGTCGAACTGTGTGATTAGGCCGGCGAGCAGTGTGCTGTAGTGTACTTGTGTGCTGTTGTGCGTGTATATAATCTAAACGAGACAATATGTTCGAATCAGCGGGAAGATGTTCGATGGGTAATGGTGCTATCAGCACCAAGTGCGTAAAGGACGAGAATGATAACTACGACGGCAAGGGGATGAGGTGCGTAGGACCAATCGAATATGTACAGCCATGAGCAACGAAAAGTAAACCATGCAAAAAATAGTTGCCCTTATTACTTTATTTTTTTTAATTATGTTTAAGAAATTTACCAAATTTAATAACTAAGGCCATAAATTTATTTCACAGGTGTAGGTATTTTTGCGAGTAAGGACCACTTTTTAAGGCTACTTCTTCCGAGTTTGTCACTCTCGCTTTGTTACATGTGTTCCTTATGGGAAAAATTATTTGCGTCTAAAGCAAGCTCCGAGCTTATTATTAAAGATATTAACTTCATTCAAAAAAGAAATTAAAGTTAAACAACATCCCCAGGTTGGTAGATAAGCGTTTTTTGAAAAAGGCCTTTTTGACCACAATTAGAATATAAAAAATACAACATTTTGCGCCCATTTTCTACGTTCTAATTTTGATGTCAAAAAGGCTTTTTTCAAAAAAAAACGCTCATCTACCAGCCTGGGAGTGTTATTTAACTTTAATTTTTTTTTTGAATGAAGTTAATATCTTTAATCTTGCTTTAGACGCAAATAATTTTTCTTATAAAGAACACATGTAACAGAGCGAGAGCGACAAACTCGGGAGGAATAGCCTTAAGAACAATTTTTCACTAAAATCGTTTCCTTTTTGTTGCACTTTTTTGTACAGGCAAATCATGGTGATGTATTAAAATTGTGTGTTTTTTTTCTTCTTTTTAGATGCGAAAGGGCGCCGGTGATGTTGCGCAATCCCAACATCCATGACCTGGACCATGATGTGCTGTACCATCTGGCGTTGGGTAGCGGGTCGCACGATCTTGTCGAAATGTTCGGTGATGTTAAGGTATGATGACAAGCAAGCGACATATTAGGATTTATCACCCAACACGAACGTTCATCTTGCACAATTATACCATATTGGAGATTAAACGGCTAGTTTAGTGTGTTCCAGCGATTTATACAGCAGTAAAAGTGAGCATGCTGTTTAGGAAATTTTAAAACATCCAATGGAAAACAAACATAAAGCATTTTATAATGATCAGGTGCGGCTCGTTGCACGTACAATCATGGCAAACAGGCGGTTCAAAATTTATTATTTTTATTATTATTTTTAATTTTCAACTTTTAAACGTCTCTGGAATAGATTTATTTTTTGTGTCCATTCCATCAATTTGAACAAAAGTAAAATTGAGGATGCTGCGTTTTAACACATAGGAAGTTATAAAACAACCAACGGAAAAAACATAAAACATTTTACAATGATCAGGTGCGACTCGAGGCATGTGCAAATTGTGTATGTATGGCAAAAAGATTTACTATTTTTATTATTTTTTTTAATTTCCATGTTTAAAGCTTAGAATAGATCAACTACTTACGTCTATTCCATCGATTTGCACAAGTAGTAAAAGTGAGCATGCTGCCTTTAACACATAAAAAATGTTAAGACATGAGAGAAATATTTTACAATGATCTGGGCCAACTTCAAAAATTTTCTTATACTGAGTATTATTTTTTTAATTTCCTAGTTTGAAGCGTCTCTGGAATAGAACAACATCGATTTTTGTTTACTTTTGATTGTAAAGTTTAAAATAGTAACCTTATGATTGCAGAGCAAATAAAGGTTTTACAAAAATTCATTGGAAAATATAAATATTTTACAAAAGTTTGTAAAAATGTAGTAGTAGATTTTAACAATTTTACTTGATTTAATCTAGACATGTGATAATAGTATAGTCTACCATAAATACTTTAAATTCATATCTGATAATTTTTTTAAAATTTCTGAATAATGTAAATAATTTTCAAGAAGTTTATACTTTGTTTGATTTAATTCTAAAAATGTGAAAATAGCATCGGTAAAAGTAAAAATGTGCCAAATGTACCCAAACACGTATTTTTTTTTCTTCTAAAAGTTGATTGTTTTGTACAAACTTTTTTCATTTGAATCTAAAAATGTACAATGTTACTAAGTTTTCCATGTGCGGAAAACAACACTTTGATAACTAACGCGATATTTTGAAAATTAGATTGTGCAAATGATTAGAAATCTGTTCCTTAAAGAAATCCATCCAAATTTCACAAAAGAAGGAAAAAATACATCTTCAGAAGTTTATTAATTTGCTGAAGTACCTTGAATTTTGTGTGAAAACTACTATTGTAATTATCATAAACACTCAGTTTGAATGAAAAAAAAAAGAAAAAGTAACATTCTAAACTTTTCAATTTTTATAATTTAATTTGAAAAGTAATAAGATATGCTATATTTGTTAAAAAATTGGTTGTTTTACATCTTTCACTTATTTTTTTCTTCATTCAATCAATAAATTTTATTTAAAACTTTAATTGGAGCCAATTTACAGGAGTTTGACATGACAATTTAGATTTTAGAGCACTTTACTAGAGAATTAATTGAAATCGGTTACATAAACTAAATAGCGCGTATGTTGACTACTAATAATATGCGGCAATTTATGCTCACGTTTATTTGAAGCAATGATTGAATCATCAACCAATCAAAATGTGTAATTTAAATGTGTAACGACTATAAATGTTTCTGCAATAAATTTGCGTTAGAGAGGATTCGACGTCAGTACAAATGTATAAAGTGTTTCGGACCACTAGTACTGTTGCGCAGAATTACAAGTTAATCGCCTACAATTTATTAATATGCAAATGTCATGTTATTTTGATATTATTTGAAGAAGAGATGTAATAAAACTTCAATGTGTTAATATTTCGAATATATGTAGGATTTACAAATATCAAGACACCCGTTCCAGCAAAATGAGTTAGTGGGCTCTGAGCGGGGTTGTCATAGTAGCGAAATAAACAGAAAACATCATGTCATCGAGAGAGTACGACAAACATAACTAATGTTGTATTAATTAATAATCTTCAATATTATATTACGATTAAAGAAAAATGGTTTAGACTATTTAAAACTATTTTTACCTACATATATTCATTAATCATACTCATGGCAGTTAATTTCAATGTATAATGAGATGTATGCTGGGTGCAACTTTGGGCTATTTCGAAAGAAAACGGTGACGTCCAATAACAACTCTTCACTGAGAAAAAAGATGGTAACTAGATATTTTGAGTGTAATCAGTAATCAAAACGTCAGTTTAGAAAATGTAAGACTGCTAATTCTACATAGAATTACAAGCATACAATTTATTGATATGAAAACCTCCAATATGTAATGTTGTCGTGATGTGAATTGCAAAAGGAAAGTAATGAAACTTCAATAACATTTTTAAGCTAATGTTTCGATAATATTCTTTAATCATACTCATGGTCATTGACGTTTGTAAATTGATTCGTTGCTTTCTATAATGAGAACTGTGCTAGGTTCAATTTTAGGCCATCTTGTAGAAAAACGGCGACCCTCACAATAACAACGCCTTTAGTGAAAGAAGGATGTTTAACTAATGTGGTAGATATGTTGAGTATAATGTTGGCTTGGAAAATATAATTGAAGTTTATTTATAGCACCTCTCCTAAAACAGTGGTCTTTGTATTAATTTATATTAATATTTTGTACCAGAATTTCAACAAAATTTCAAATATAATAATATTTAAAACAAAACACTTTATGCTTTATATTTTTAGTTTTTTAATATTATAGTTGTAACACATTTGCAGTTTTATTTTTTAATGAATGACCATATAAATTTTATGTTATTTGTGATAACAAAAAATTATAACCAATGTTTGATAAGCACCGTTTTTATGATGTAAAAATATTAAGTTCATGGAAGGATTTAAATTGTTTTATGTAAGCGAAATAACCTTGCAACATAGAGTGGATAAATTTAGTATATTTGGTAGCTTTCATGACGTTTATTGAATCATCAACCAATCAAAACAATAATCTGAGAAGTAAATCTTCGACGTGTGTGTTCAAATTAACGCATTTCGACCAGAGTATAGTTCCGTTTTAGATTTTTCATTGCGGTTCTGGCCAAGTGCTTTCACTTAGATGTAAGGAAAATTTATCAATGCAGATGCGATATCAAACTCAAAGACCTGTTAGACTCAAATGCTCAAATGTCAATTGTTTTATTCTCTCTATTTCTAAGTGAAGTAGAAAACCCAAATCGAAACTCAGAAACCAGAATAAGCCTTCCAGACACCGTAATACAATCTTATTTTACTGATGAGTTTTGAAGTCTGATGGAATGCGCAACTAAATCAATGGCATATTTAGTAAAATTTGATTTCTGATATGAGGCAATTTATTTAAAGTGCGTTTCGCTGCAGGCATCATAAATTAATTGGTATTTTATACGCGTCAATGCGCATTGTGCAACGTGATTCATGCATTCAATGTGTTCAATGCGTGCATCTTGCATAAAATGTTGCGAAATTTAAGAATCATGCGGAACGACTTTTTCAAGAGACAAAAAATTGAATTCTTAGGTACCGTTTAAATCTTGAGTTTTCAATCGGGCGTGTATTTTATCGCACTCACAAATGCAACACAATAAATTAGCCAAGAAAGATTTCAATTTAGACGTAAGTACGAACTCTGGGCAAAATATGATTTATCAGCAGTCTTACAAGTTTAGCAGCCTAACCAAATCTAATTATATTTAACAAAAAAAAAGTTGCAACCTAATTTTTTCTATATATCTTGCACGTCAGAAATATTGCACATTAACACATGTCGGTTTGGATCATACTATACATCTAAAATATCACAAAAAATGTAATTTAAAAGGCAAATTAGTCAGTTGATTGCAGCAAAATTGCATAAAACGCTGAAAGATTAACAAATCTCGCAATGCAACTTTTCCCAGCTACAAAAACATAATATTTTGGCGTTTTATGTGACTTAGAAACATTTAGCCTTTTATTTTCAGTTGCACCACATTTATTTTTGAATAAGAATATATTCGTTTTAAATTTTGTGCGAATATTAAAAAATATTATTATATTTTGTTGTTAAAATAGTTGTGAAATTACCACAAGTTGGTTTCGATCATACCATACATCTAAAATATCACAAAAAATGTAATTTAAAAGGCAAATTAGTCAGCTAATTGAAGTAAAATTGCACAAATCGCTGAAAAATCTCGCATTGCAACTTTTCCCAGCTACAAAAACTTAATATTTAGGGCGTTTTATGTGACTTAGAACCGTTTAGTCTTTTATTTTCAGTTGCACGACTATTTATTTTTGATTTTTGGGTTAAATTTGTACATATATTAAAAAATATCATTACATTTTGTTGTTAAAATAGTTGTTAAACTATTTTGTAAATACGAGCGATAACCTTTCTCCACTTGAAATTAATTACGAATTGCAAAATTGATTATTACACTCATCATAACAGTTTACGAAAAAAATATCATCCAGATTTAATGCGTTTTTCAATAATAATAATGCCAGATTTGTTTCAATGCTTTTGCAATCATTTCATCGTGTGCGCTTATCATCGCCACTCTTTAAATTATAATTTATCAATTATTGCTGACGCGCAACGCGCGCGACAGAGAGAAAGTATAATAATGAGCGCGCTGACAATTTTATTGCATTGGTTGTGTTATCAAGCGCTCTTAATTAATTAATTTATATAATAATATGTATTCTCGTACGATAGGGTTTTTCATTATTACATAATTTTGAATCGCACCATGTCAATAAAGGCATAAGAAACTGATAAATACAATATTGGCATGGATATCTTGTACAACCAGTCCATTTTATTTACATTTATATTATTTTCCTCCATAATCACAGAACGACTGAAAAATACCGGTTTATAGCACTGAAACAGACGCTCTGAATCGACCACGCACTGCTGTTTCAGATTGACTACGAGCAAATTCCGCACCCATTTGGAAAATAGTTTTCTCCTTGACAAATATTTATTCAAAATTGTTAATGGATTGCTATCTGATATCGTTACACTTTCTGTTATATTAAGCAACTTTAATTTTCGATGAGCTAAAATAATTTTGTTCATTTTTCAGAAGTTTTGTGGTACAATTTTGAAGGTGGTTTATCATTTGTGTCTGTTCGATCAAATTTAAACTTCGAATGCCAATGGTTGTTTCTAAACGTGAAGAATCCGAATAACATCTAATAAATCATGTAAAATTTTGTACGATATTTTTTCCGTTAGAGAATAATGTTTTATTAATGCCCGAAATTTAGATTTTTCCATTGCATATAAACTATACAAAATATTTTATTTCAAACCGTTGTAACTTTTAAACAAATCGAAGAATTTTGACAAGCGGCCTTTAAAGAGTTATATTTATTAAAAATAATATGCATTTGTCATTAACAACCCCCGGACTTATAGAATAATGTGTTATTTTGCCGCTCTAAAATATATTTGTTTTGAAACGCTGAGAAAGAGATTGCGTGTTGTGATGTTTTGATCGCCAAGATTTTATTACTCGTATGTTATTAATTTACATAATATTTATTGATATGGTAGTATTTTCTATCATTACATAATTTTGAATCGTATGATGTGAATAAACAACTATGTCAATAAAGAAGCATGAAAATGATTAATAAATTTTCAATTATGAGTAATTTGTATGTCGGATCATTGAAACTAAGTTGTTTGCAGTTGATAAGTAATCGTAATAAATTCAATAGAAAAACCATAAATTTAGTAATTATACTATAAATTTTGCACGTTTGTAACACGTAGCTAAGTTGAGTTATTAATTACAAATGTGAACATTTTAACAACTTTAGGATGTTGATTCAAATGGTTTAGTTAGTGAATAATCAAGTTATAATTGTTTAAAGCAAGGATATATTCAACAATCAATTAATCAAATTATACAATTTGGTTAAATCAAGTATAATGTTTATAGAATATTACTTGATAAGTGTACAAAATTGATTAAATAATACACAGTTTAAATAATTAATTACATTATATATTTCGACATTTCTGTCATCGGCGGAACGATCAATTTAATAAAGAAAGTTTCGAAAATTTTGAATAGCATGGTGTCTTGTCTTCAGATGTATTTCGATGCCGGTTTAATGTACAAAATGCACATAAAGAGCAGTTTCAGTTACAGTCATCGCAATAAACTCTGTACATATATGTACTGTGCATTATGCTCGAATTTTTATGATTTTAATGATATTTTCGATGGGTGTTAATTTTTTATGGAATAAAACTCTTTCAAAATCTTTAAAATTTATTTATAAGTCATCATTTCTATTAATTTTAGAAAGATTTAGACCAGTGTGGTCTGACTCATAAACAATAGATAATTTTTTGTAATTTGATCATATGCACACTTGTGAAATTAACATTAAAAACCATTTTGTGTAAAAATAAAAAAATGCTTATTGGTAGAAATGTAATACAATTTGATAATATATAATATAATAACTTCTGTTTGCTGTTGGAGTATTGGCATTTCTGTATAGTGGGCTTAGTATAATATGTAATAACGTTGCTTAAATGTGTAAATAAGTCGTTAATAAAAAGATTATGTTCACAAGCATATAATAATAATCCAACGTTTCGAACCAACTTTAAAGTTCATCATAGAATAATTTTTATACTTATCATATTCAAAGTGAACATACTTACATAGTAGTACATTAAATTTATAACTGACAAGTATTGGTTCAATGATTTTTTGATGAAGAATCGGATGACATACGCATTGAGATATATAGACACTAAACAATAATAAATTTGTATAATCAATCAAGAAAACAGC
>JARJDW010009375.1:0-23386 GCA_030264715.1 Adinopsis sp. GC000173
ATTTACTATTTGCTATTTTAGTAACATTCAATTATAGAGCTTTTTAAATATTGAATGATTATTTATTTATTAATAGAATTTACGTATATAATTTGAAGAATACGTTATTGAGATTGATGTCGAAGCAAATTTAATTAATTTTACTGCATCTTGAGAAAAAACGCAACAAAAATAATAATTTGAATTATTTACTATCTGCTATTTTAGTAACATTCAATTATAGAGGTTTTTAAATATTGAATGATTATTTATTTATAAATAGAATGTACGTACAACATAATTTGAAGAATGTATTTTGTAATTATGACCGGAAAGTTATAATTATAATTTGATGTCATAACGAACAAAGTTAACTTTGTGACTAAATCACTTATTGCAAACTATCATCAAATTATACGCCTATTTATTTATAATATCTATATAGCTACTTTTTAATTTTATTTACCCGTATAAAATTTTCCGCAAGTATTAAGTGTACGTAGGTAAAAGTTTATAATTTGACTTTCCGAAATGCAACTAGGATTCACTTGAGTGGCGCGCTATGAAAACTGAAACTTGCGGAAAAAGTTTGCTCGTTTGCGTCGCTTCAGCGTGAAACCGGCCCTGCAACGTACGTACGTTACCAACTCGCTGCTTCATAAATTCATTGCAGCAGGCATTCGCTTAATAAACTCTTAATATAATGATGAACTTTACATGACTTATGGAATGCCACACTCCTCGCTAATAATACGCCGAAAATCAACAATAAAATAGATTAAGCTATATATAGAATCCAATATATTATTATTAGATATTCATCATGAGACGATCGATTATTTATTATGTAGTTGAAATTTCAATTTAAACGTGCACGTAACATCCACTCGCCTAACACACTTTTATGTAATTTAAATTAATTACTTTATTGTTATAAAATTATCTAACAATGGCGCTTTTTGTTCAATAAAATATATAATTTATTTCTTTTTATTTTAAGACCGGTCGATACGCGCAAGCCATTCATGAAAAACACAATTGCATTATTTTTATTCGCCAATTTGGTGTCGTGTAATTAAGTAATTTACAAAAAATTGATAAATATTTAATTACCCTTCTGAGTTGGAATATTATAAAGGTTGACCTATAAATATATTTGATGAGGTTTTTATTTCCGCTTAATGAACTAAATCGACAATTTCCTTTTTTTCTACATTTACCTGAAGGTTATGTATTTAAAGATTTTCATCACGACTTCTTAAATTTCCACTCTAAATCATTCACTAATGATTTATAAACTTTAATTACGCAATCGCGTTTTTTTTTGTAAAATCAAAGCTTCTTCGATATAAAAAAGGATTCGGAGCAAAAAGTTCCCAAATCGATTCAAATTGTTGTTTGTGTTTGCGAAAAATTTTCGCGTGAATGACCTAATAATTTATCCGTAGACAAAAACATATTTATAAAAATGATATTAAATTATTTTTTCTTTTCTAGAAAAATCTATTTTTCGAAAATTGTTTCGTTCTTGTTCTAAATATTTATTTATAGATGATAAATGCGAAAATATTTTATACACAGTTTATTGTTGATTTTACACATGATGGAACGCCTGCAATTAATTCTGTTTTTGTTGCCGTTCTTAATACTTTTGATTTTGATGCTTCGATATGTAAATAATGCGAACATGTTTACATGCACCCGAACAACAATATTATTTTGCAATAATTTCATTTGAAATTACAGTTTTGGTTAATAATTTAATT
The DNA here is from genome assembly GCA_030264715.1 of Adinopsis sp. GC000173. Classification (NCBI taxonomy): domain Eukaryota; kingdom Metazoa; phylum Arthropoda; class Insecta; order Coleoptera; family Staphylinidae; genus Adinopsis; species Adinopsis sp. GC000173. The sequence continues at coordinate 1,746 of JARJDW010009375.1, forward strand.
ATCTTATTTATTTAAAGTGAAACTTTCGGTGAATAATCGAGTAGATGTAATGTTTGGTTTGTACAACATTCGTCGCTCCGCAATTTATTCCCACCACCCAATTCATCTTCGCCAAAATAATACGTTACAACCCCAAATATTTAAGTTTGTATGCGGCAAGCAAACTATACCGTACAGAAAACAAACATTTTAAAGATTTATTATCTATAGGATGTTTAATGCTTTTTTTGGTTATTTATTAAACTATTACTTCATTGATTTTTTATGCATAAAATATAGATGCATCGTATAATGTCACTAGCAAATTGCAAAATTGAGCATAAAATGAAAAATGGACAAATATTTTCCAGTGGAACGCGATATTCGTATGACGTTCATAATATAATAAAATATGCAAAACTGAATATCTTTGCTGATTCGCATAACGACTGACGGCATCTGAATATGTTTATTATAGCAAGTGGGATTTATCACGGATGTTTCATAAAGCACGTAGTTGTTAAAAATGCAATAAATTATAAAAAATTCAAAGCTTTTATACTTAAATACTTCTATGTAATAATTCAAAATGATCTTGAGCATATGTGTAACTCTAGTTTTTTACTGACAATAATTCGATCCAAATGACGATTATTTTATAAAATTTGACTGAAAAACAACACTAGGATGTTTAGCAAAGAAATATTTCAGTAATTACGCAATTTAGCATAATGACTGACGTATCTGAATATGTTTTTTCATAGCAAATAGGATTTATCATGGATGTTGTTTCATAAAGCGCACGTAGTTTTTAAAAAAGCTATAAATTATTCAAAAATTCAAAACTTTTTTTTGTTGTTTCATACAACACATACTTCGATCGATTTAATTATGCAAAATGTTGTTTACTAATCTACTTTCCTATAGACAATAATCCGTTCCGAATGACGATAATGGCATTATTTTATAAAGTTTGACTGATAAACAAACATAGGGTTTTATAAAAGAAGTATTTCAGTAGCTGTATACAGTTTTTCTTAGTTTTTATTTTTATTTAACGATTTTACGAAGACAAAGATCAAAGAATTATCGAAGTTAAGAGGAACGGCGTACCCGACGAAAGCAACAGGAAGTTTTGCCGCAATATTATTAGGTAGTTGCATTTTTATTCTGTTGAATAGTGCAGGGTGAATTTCAAGGAGCGAACAACCACCTGCTAAGAAAGTAAAGCTAGAGAATATCATATGTTTGATATCGTTTTTCATTATTTTATTGAATAAAATTAAACAAAAAACTGCAGTCCAATTTTCGTATTAGTTCTATTTTTATTCTGTTGAATATAGCAGTAAAGGGTGAATTTCAAGGTGCGAACAACAACCTGCAGAGAAATTATGGCTAGAGACATATGTTTGGCATCGTTTTTTATTATTATATTGATTAAAATTAAACAAAGAACTACATTCCAATTTTCTTAAAATTATGACATATTTAAAAACAGTTTCTTTTATGAAACACCCTTTAGCTTGGATGTTTCAACATCAAATAAAATATAATATAAATAAGCAAAAATAATAATAATGCGAGATCGTATATTTGAGAATCTTCCTCATAAGGCAGACGCTAGGCGAGCTACAAATTTATTTATCATTTACCGTACAATAAACAAGCCGTATTTCGAAGATTTATTATATGATATTAAATATTTTTATTTGGTTTTGAATAGTTGTTAAACTATTATTTCAATTTTAGTTTATTTAAACATAGAACATTGTTGGCACATCGTTTTACGACTATAATTTTCAATAAGCGCATGTTTAATATTAGAATTTACTTCGACTTTATAATTAATTAATCAGCAAACGAAGAAAATGCGTTTAAAAATAAATAAAAAGTTCTTTTTTTAATGAAAAACTTCATCTAATTAAATTCCTCACTTTTTGAGGAAAAGAAAAAACATTCTTTTTGAAATGCAAGAGGCGTTGAAAATGTATCCAAGTGCAAAATTTATCATATTTCTAGCTTTAAATTTGATACACACTTATTTTTATATAATAAACTTTCCTCGGTGTTTCTGACATTGAAAGCATATGAGACACGTGTATCTATCGGGATGTGTTTTTATTCAATCAGGTATTGATTTTTTGGGGGGTACGGTCGTCCGTCTTAAAACACATGGCGATTTTAAGCGATGTATATTTAATTACGTAAATTAAATTAAAAACGTTATCACGCAACGACGATTAGCTGACCTGATAGGCACGATATATAATTGAGAATACAACTACTTTACTTGACTACATTTGTCATTTTAATCAATGTGTTTATTAATAAAAAAAAACTGTAGATAGATATTAATAGGTTGCTGCAATAAAAATAAAACGCTCAAATGAACTTTATTTCAAAGCTTGTTAGAAAAGAAAGAAGCCATTCATTTATAAAAATAAAACGAAATGAAAAACAGAAATTAAATAAAGCGAATTAGTTGACAGCAAATTGGAAAAAAACAAATTAAAATATTTTTAGTACTTTTATTGTAATGAAACTAGATCCATTGCGCGAAATTGTTCCAAATAAATTTTTTATTTGCTCTATACATGTATATACGTATTGTATTTAGGTAGACCAGCATTTCACTCAACCAAACTTTTATTTAAATTCGTCGAAATTGTTTGTTACGTATTTATTTGCTTTTGATGCAGCCACTCGAATCGATAAAACTAATTTGATAATACGTTTTCAACATTTTAAAAATTTCATATTTGATAGCATTTTATTTATAGATACATAACATACAACATAACATACATATGTATATTCGCTAGTTCATATAAAATGTGATGAATTTGAAATTGTATTTTATAGTAGTTATTTTTATTAATTTTTATGCCAGAATGACTTCAAAGTTGCGCACTAGATTAAATATATAACTTAGTTTTGCTTCATTTCAAACGAATTAGATTTCATCAGTAAATTCATAGTTTGAGAAACTCAAGTTTAATAAACTTCTATTTAATATTGACAATAATGCAACATTTTATGTTTGTAAAACTTCATATAACTAAATCAATTGAATCAAATTGTTACATCTATTCGTTTTAAAATTAAAACTGATTTTAAAACGTCATTTAATCAAGTTTCAACATCCAATTACGGCATTTCTATCTTGTTTTATCATTATGAAATTCCTTATAAGTTATGTAAAGAAATGTTATAAACTTATATGCGAAGAGAGAATAAAGTGTTGAAATTAAAGAATCAACCTGCGCAAATCTTATTAAACTTGTTAAATGCTTTATCGTATCCGTTTCTTGATTTTATCAGTATTACAGAATTTATTGCTTATCTTGTCAGATATTCAATACCTAATTCAATTACTGAAACTGAAGAAATCTTGCCATAAATGTTTAATTTTCAGGCATTTGAATATGTATAATTAAATAGAAAAATATTTGTAATAGAAATTTGTGTGGCATTAATGCATTCTTGGTACAACCATTCAATTAATAACAATAATAATTAATAAATATTTGTGAATTATATATCAATAACAATAATTAATAAATATTTGTGAATTATATATCAATAACAATAATAATTAATAAATATTTGTGAAAATTTTCATAATTACATATAAATAATTTGCGCAAATTTTATTAAACTTGTTAAAATGCTTTATCGTACTCATTTCTTTTTTTCAATTTATTGCTAATATTGTCAGATGTTCAATACCTAACTCAATTGCTGAAACAAAGTAAATCTCGGCAAATAATTGAATATTTATAATATATTTGTGACTTTAATAAATTCCTGGTAAAACCAATATATATCAATATCAAATAATTAATAAATATTTGTGAATTTAGCCTAGATAGATAATATTGAAAACTATTTGTATTTCACTGGAACTTTAAGCTAATGTCGCAAGGAATTCGATAAAACCATTTACACAAGTTTACAAACGTCGTGAAATCAAAGATAGTTTAAAATCAGGTTTAAAACTTGATGAATTTCGATCAAGATAAAGTTAAAATTTAATTACATTTATGGTATCTTTTATCATATTTAAAACATCAATCTTAAAATATATCTATTGTTAACATTAGTTTAATGAAAAAGTGGACTGTACACTTTGTCTACTATTAATTAAGCAGTGTTTATTTCTTTAAACAAAACCTTTCAACTACAGATTTTTATGAAACATTATTATTATTTTTTAAAAGAAAAGTATGAATACACGTTATATAAACATACAATACGTACTTTTCTGAGATTGTAATAAACAAAAACAAATTTTAAGCATATAATATTATATTTAAAACAATAAAATGCTCATAATATATTTTCCAAGCATAAAAACGTTTATTAAAACGTAGAAAAATCAATATTACATATATAAGATGAAAAGCTTGCGTTGAATAAGATTGTTAATAGGTTGTATTCGCTTACAACTCGTCTTTCTCGCTGTGGTCTTTTATAATTCAAGCTTGCATAGCTCTGAATGAGTTGGAAATGAAGTTGTAAAATTGATGTGTTAATTCAAACAAACGATTCAATTTCGGGTTACGAAAATTGTCGTTTTCTAAACGCATTCACCCCGTAATTATGAAGTATGAAAGTGTTTTCGATTTTCCGAGCGTTTTGCAATTAAATTAACGCATCTATGCCGTTTTTTCTGCCATAGAAAAAAACTTGCTCGGGTAACAAAATTGCCAATTATCGCTGAAACTGACTGATTTCTAGATATTGGAAAATTACTGCTTCAGTCATTGTGCCTATTATAAATAATTTCAGTCACGTTCATGCTACTGGACAAAAACTAATTTTTAGTACATTAAATGAATATAAAGCGTAATGTCAACATATAAAATTGTTTAATTTTCCTCCTTTAGCACCAAAAGGCAAATCAATAAAACATGTAACAAAATACAAAATGGAATTCTGCAATTTCTTATCAATGAAAAAGAAAGTTGCAAACTTTCCACTTTATTTCCGCTGTTATATTCCGAGATAATTTAATTTTGCTGAAACAAAACATATAGATAGGATTTAATTAATTATTCAATAATTGTTGAAATTTTCGTGGAAATGTTCTCAGGTCTTGTTTGACTGCCAACATACGGGCAACCATTATTGATGCGACGACTATCATTCATAGTTGATCAATCAATCAATCAAAATTGACGATCGTGTAAGGTCACTCTGCGAAAGTTCTGCTTGAAGAAAATTAAACATTTGTGATACTTTCCAAGTTTTAATTGAAATTGTCGCGACCGTGAACGTTGTTGTGCTGTGTGAGCTTGAACAATTTTTCGAACTTATTCTGATAGAATGCCCAGGCATTTGCACAAACCATTTGCTTATTTATTTAAAGGAAGAGCAGCGTTATAGATAAATATTTATTCCGAGCAGAAATGAATTTTATGGCTGGTTTAAAGTAACGGATAGTTTTCACACTTGTTACAAAATGGCAACGTTTGCATTTGCATGGCAGCGCACAACAAACAACGAACGCATTTATTTCGCTCGACGTATTAATTATTCAACAACAAAAGCGCGGTTTAGCATTACTTTGCGCGCAGCTAATTAAAAAATAAATATTATCCATAAAAACGGCAATAAATTAAGCCCTCAAATGGATTATTAATTAACGTGTTTATTTAAGCACGATTCGGGCCGAAATAATTCATGTAAAGCTTATCAGTATAATACGAATGAAATGTTAATGTAATCACAAAAATTTCAAATTTCATCTACATATATATTAATAGAAAATATCAATGAATAATTTCAGCAGTAGGTTTAAATAAATTTCCATTATCGATCAGTTGGCGAGGTTGCGAGGAAAATTTTCCGGCCGCAAATGGGGACGATAAGTTGAAAGACACACTTTCAATTACAGAAATTAATTGCTGGTAATTGTTTCGCCGCATTTCCGCATTGTCCCGATTGCATATAAGGCAATAAAAGTAATTGATTTAGCTTAATACGTTTCGTATGTTGCCGAAATGCTAATTGCTATAAACAAACATGCTATTTAAGCTACAATGCAGCATCAATTTGAGTTTACATTAAAACATCGAAAAAAAAATGCTGTTTATTTTCGTTGTAGTCTATTTTTGTTTAATTGGTTTGAGGATAAAATGGTGAAAAAATTGTAAAATATTTCGCGCACAACAAGAAACGAAACCGCCAACACGTCCAGACAAGAATTTATTTAACTGGGACGTAAATATCGCAATAATGATGAGACAAATAAAAAGTTCTTGACCAAGATTTAATGACCCAATTAAACGATCTTCGTATCGAAAAATAAAATGTAGATATATAGGGAAAATGTGATGTTTTTAGTTGTATTTTTGGTATGTTGATAACGAGGAACGATGATGAAAAACGATGATGCATGAGATTATGTATAAGTCGAGTATGCGCGCGCGTTGTGCTTTTCCCTTTCTTTGCACTCTAAAAAAACGTTTTCAAAATGAATTTCCACGTTATAAATAGGTTGTGTTGTAAAATGTGTGACGTATATTTGAAGCAGTTTTGGGATCTAGGAAAGCAGCTTTGCGTTTAATCTGGCATACCATCTCGAGACGCCGTTACAAACACACACCATTTCGATCGATTTTGTTGAATTGTTTCAATCGATAAGCCGAAGCAGCAGCAATCAAGATGGTTTACGAAACCGACTTTTACACCACCAGAAGACCGTATCGAGCCACCCCATCCCTATCCACCTACACCATAACGGTAAGTGTTGATCGCTTTTTAAAGATTTATCGAGATTAAATTACATTTTGGCTTTGAAACTGTACGGCGCGCTAAATTTAGTCCATGTCCTCAAACACACAAATCACACAAAAATATTATCTTTACTGTCTAATTTTGGGAACGAACGGCACCTAACGGATTGGATTCTTGCAGAAGCGTGAGATACCATGGGAGAAGGTTCCGTTCGTTCCGCGCCCGAGTTTGGTTCCCGATCCGATAACGGCGTTTGGAAAGCGAAAGCCGGATAGGCAAAAGGCGCTCTTAGACAAGTGCACCATAACGCCGTTAGAGAAGGAATCGATCAAGCCGAAGGCTGTGTTAGAGCCGCTGAAAGAATATCAGTCACCGCGCGACCTGACGCGCCAAAAAGTGTATGCATATATCAGGAAAGATGAATCGGCCCCGAAGCATCTACCAAATTCAGACGACGTCGACGTACTTTTGGCGAAAGTTCATAAACGAGCCGACATGCAAACATTGCCATATAAACGCAAATTGCTCATGGCCTCATACTTGCTGTAAAAATTAATCATTGAACAGCTACCTATTTTTATTTCGAGAGGCGCGTAGTGCTAGGCATAAAGATATCACGAAGCTTTAAGCAATCCGCGTACTACTTACTAATCATTTCCATTTAGAAACAGTATTTTAACAACATTTTGCGCAACACATACCAAAATACATTTACTAGAATTATTATTATATTTTTATCATGTGATATCTTTTTTTTATATTTTATATTACGTTACAATAGACATATTTATCGCTTTTATTTTGCTATATTACATATCATATAATCGTTATACCTAAATGTTTACCCAAAAAAAAATCTTGTTGTTTGTGGATAAAATTGCATGGAATTACAGACACATATTGAAATACACACTCCTATTTCTGTTTGAGACATGTCTAACTGATTATTTTGTTGCATGGAAACTGTCTCTCTCTGTAATGATAATGTGTATTTACAATTCATAATTAAAGTCATTTTCCACACATTTTAGTCAGTCAGTTTGTGCTTCCCCATTATCCCCCTCTGTTTCTTTAATTCCGTTCCGTTTATTTATTTGCGTTGTTGGATTTTATCAACATTTATACAACAAACAGCGCGTAACATATATTTAATTTTTTTTTGTTTTGTTGCCCCATATTGTAGATATTAAATAATGTATGTTTTAATTAATAAAATATTGGGTAGAGCTGGCTGGATACTGTAAAATCTACACCGAAACGTGCCGCTATTTTTAGCGCGGCACGATGTTTGCATATTCATAAAACATGCCCATACAGTATATACCTACACAGAATCGAAAAAGCGCAGTAATTCGCTGTGCAAAAAACGATCATCTTTTATTAATAAAATGTGAGCGTGCGTGTAATTTGGCACTTGTGCCAATCCATGGAATAGTACATGTTTGGTATGCGTGTGAATGGTAAACATGAAGAATATTTGCGCTAGAATTGTGCGCGTGCCCGCTCGCTCGCTCACATTCCCAACGATGATGCGTTATTTTTACATCGCGTGCTTGTATTGTTTTTCTCATTTCTTTTAACTCGGTTTCCCCTGGCAGTTTCCAGCGATGCTTGATGTAGTTTCAGTAGACTAAAAAAACGAAAAAAATAAAAACAAACCAACCACTGTATCAGAGCCGGAATTAGGATGATTTATTAACAATGATTATTAATTGAATTGAATTAACGCCTAAATCCGACACTGTGCATGTTGCAAAAAAATGACATGGATCTTCAACGAGGCTATTATTTCCCCAGAGTCCACGTTACTATACAGTACGTGAGTCGCCTGATAGAAATCGTCGTTCAGCTGAAGAACAGTACTCCTATTCCTACACTTCCTCTTCAGAAAGCAGAGGTAACGACCCTTACTCATCCCGTCCATCAACCCGTTCTTATTCGACCACCGAACGCGTTAATCGCTCGTCTGATAGCGGACCTGGAGGATATTCGTATTCTAGCGATCGCGTTTCACGTAGCAGCGGAGATGGACCTGGTGGATATCACTCCAGTTACAGCTCATCCACTTCGGGCCGCTTACCCGGAGGCACTTCATATCGCCACTTCTCTTATCGCGTCTAAATGCTTTATGTAATTTATTAAACCCTACACAACGCACTGCTAACGCCAATTCAACAATGTGTAAATTTGATGAATTTGTGCTTTATATACGCACTCTTACAGTTACATTTACACATTAATTTTTTTTCTCTAATAATAATATAGATTTCTTTTATTTAGTAAAAAGCTTTTGAATGTAATTTATAATATATATTCTATTATTTATTTTATTAATAAAGATATTAACGATTATTGATTGTAATATGAACAAAACAACCAACCCTATATAACCCACCAATGTGTCCTACTTTATTTTTCAAATCAATCCTTTTTAAAATTCTTTCAGGATTCTATGCAATTTCATAACAACAACAACAACAACAACAATAACTCAAACACAATTTTCGTGTAAACTAAATTGCAAATAGCATTTTATTTCTACTATATAGAAAGTTATTAAATCAACATTTTTTTCTTTTCCCTCTCAGTCCGAACCCTCAAGACAAGTAAGGCTATTACCTGGACTTGGTAAAGTAAGTTTGTCACGAAATTATTCACCCAAAACGACGCATTAAATTGAAATTAAACAATGTTTAGGTACATGTTGTACATTCTTACGATCGTATCATCCCTTACGTTGGACACAAACGTCTAACTGTTGTTACAAGTCCACCAGTGGTGGTAAGAGTACGACCATCGACGTTGTACAAAGAGCTTGACAGAATCGAAAACAAATTGCGGCCGATTAAGTACCATTCGTACGTCAATGATTATCTCAACTCTGACAGTCATGTGGTAAGAATTTCGTTTGATGCTTGGCGAGCTTATTTTAGACTTACGTAGAGCAAAAAGGTGCACAACACCTTACTTGGCAATGCTCCAACGTGCGCTGGCTTTTCTACCACTAATACCCGCTTCATAATATTTAATTCAACTGTAGCATGTGCAGAAGGCGCGAGCGAACAAAAATGCAACAACAAAAAACAACTTTCATTTCCAGAGAATTGTCTATTTGCGAAAGCCGATAAGTAGTAGCTATCCTATTACGCGTCCATCTACTTATTATTCAACCGCCAGATTATTACCATATTACAAGTCCTACGTTTATCCATCATATCTATATGATAACGATTTAACTACTTTTAAATTATCGCCGGCTGCATCCCATTACTCCACCTTGCGGTACTATCCATCCGAGAGATGGGAAGACTTGCTCTATCCATCTTGGAGAACTAATCATTTCTGTCGTGTAAGTACAGCAAGATGTGGGATACATTCCATGCATCCATCAACAGCAATGCAAACACAACGCTCTGTTTAAAAGCTTTCTATTTTACGATTTTATGATTTTACGATTTTATATATATTATTTTATACTTATCATAACTCACCTCATTTTGGGCATTAAAAGAGCAACCAATGCAAATCAGTCTAATACAACTTCCTTCTAGATGTTTGATGATGAGACAAGGTTAATCAGGGCCAAAACGGCGTCTCTCTTGCAAAAGGTGCACGAGCCAGTTCCTCGCAAAACTCGCGCGATGCCCTTGCCCTACGTGACCAGGTAACTATTACGATACGATACGAGAATCGTTCAGACAAAATATTCTCATATAATAGGTTCGAGGAGCCTCTATCAAAAATGCCGGTAGACAATTACGTTTATCGCATGTTGCTCCATTCGCCAACTGGACATGGTGACTATACCACCTACTACACCGAGCCAACTAAGAAATTCATCGGTGAGTATTCAGCTTACACACGAGCAAGGTGTGCTAGCTTAGCATATATTTCGTGAAAAGTGAAAAAGCATCACATAAAAATTTTCAAATAAGTCAAGAAAATATTTTTGCAATTTTTGCGATTTTTGCGATTTTTACGATTTTTGCGATTTTTGCGATTTGCGATCGATTTATAAAGCAGTAGTAGGCCAAAAATTTGGTGGTTTATTTTTAGAATTTTTAATTTATGCATAGAAATCATCAAAATCTATAAAAATTTTAACAAAAATAGTTTGGCAAATTAGGAGGCCGCGTCCAGCGCTTTACTTACTTAACTGGCTCTGCTCGCTTCTTACAGTTTGCTAAATAATAAATGGGTTGTTAACCTTAACATTGACGTAATATTGATTTTTGTTCGACCGATATAGGTCAAGGTCGTCTCGCTTGTGTAACATTTGTGGGACCGAAAATACACAATCGTCGTAGGTACTTATACAAAGAGGATCCAGTCAGACACGATATCAATTTGCTAAGCTATTACATCAATAAATTTCGCGAGGATAAACTTATTGTGGCTAAAGCACAAAAAGGTACCTGTTCATCACCGGTCCGCCGATCATCAAATCATGCCTAGTTTTTTTTTAATCCAACCGACCGAAAAGTTGAATCATATTTTTTTTACTTTGGCAACGCACGCCGCTGCATTCATACACACGTGACACTCCAACACGCATCATACATATTACACATGAAAATTTCATCAATTTTGTTTTGTAAATACCATTTGCATCATCAATCATCTCATTAATGTTATGTAGCATCCCCCCAATATGTCTCTTTTGTGTCTAACAATGTGTGTTCTGATGTGAATGGTTTTTCCTTACAGCCGCTGAAATTTTAGAAGAGCAACCTCAAAAACCACAAGCAGAAATTACCGAATAATCAACTTCCTCTTAATTAATTCAATTCACAAATTATATACAAAAATAAAATTATTTTTGATAAGAAATTTATAATTTAAAGACACTAAATACTCATACTATAGTTGCCATTCTCTACTTTAAAAAACAAATTGTAGCTAGTTTTTTTCTATTATTGCACGTGTTTTCCGTTTATATTTTCGTTTTGTGCATGCCTTATTTATTTCATTTATTGGTTTTTTGGCATTCGTTTCACCTTACACTGCCCACTAACAATTACTAATCTTTAAAATGTTTTGTAAATATGGTATGAGTATACTGGCAACGATATAATTGCGAACGTATTGTTTTACTTTCGATAATTTACAATTGTTAATAAATATTTTGTTAAATATTTGCGTATTTATATTTTTTTTCAAAATTCGCTATGAATGTTGATAGAGTCCCACATATTATCCTGGAATCCCTCATTAGGCAGCACTACATTTCGACTTTAGTGCTGCTTCTTAGATGGCAGCATGACTTTTTTGTACTCAACTTTTTGACAACTTTTTTGATCGCGTGTGATTTTTGTACTTTCCTCTCTAACTCTGCACACGAACTTTTTTTAAATCTGCTCTATCGAGAGGGATCGATGGCATCGTCGACAATATTTTATAAATGCGAATGTAAGTCGTTAAGTTTTGATGATAAGAAGATTCAAACGAAGTATAAACTAAAAGCGCTTTTAACAACTATATAAGCTGGTATCACCCATACACTCAACTGCATGCTTGTTTGATGTATTTGTTACTTTGAGTTATGATGATATCAGCTACAGACAGAGATTTTTTTTTGTATTTTGATTTTTTGAACAAATTCAAACCATGAAAAACTTGAAGTAGACGCGTAATGCTTTTATAGTTGGGCATAATAATGTGCAAGTAGTTTTATTGTGATTAATCCTCATCTGCTACCATTGTATTAACACATTTCAGTATTACTTGCACCATTTCGACCCTCTCGGATATTCTCAGTTCCTAGACCACTTGAAGCGCCACCTCAGACTGAGGAAGCGTCTGAATCCAAGCTGGCTAAAATACAGCTCTTGGAAGAAATTTCCGATCTTCAAAGGAAAGATACTTTTAAGAAAGAAGAAGCAATTAAGTACGTATCTATTATTGTTATTTCTACTTAATTTGAATTTATTGTATATTTTAGAGCGAAAGCTGTAGCTGTTCAGCAAGAAACGGAGGCGGCAATTAAACGTTTAGCAAAGGAAAAAGCCAAGCGTGATGCGGAAGAAAAAGCAGTACGTCAAGCTGCCCGAGAAAAGGCAGAAGCCGCAGTAAAGGCGCAAATGGATGCCGAGGCGGCGGCACTCGCCAAAAAAGAGGAGGAAGCTGTGGCGCGCCGTAAAGAAATTTCCGCAAAAATTAAAGCCGAAGAAACGGAAGATATGGATGTGGTGAAGGCTAGAATTAAAGCTGAAATAGAAAGTAAAGATAAGGCTGAAGCTGAAGCTAAAGCACAAGCTGAAACGGAAGCGAAAGCTAGAGCAGCGGCTGAAGCTAAAGCCAAAGCAGACGCTGAAGCAGCCGCTAAGGCGCAAGCAGAAGCCAAAGCTAAGGAAGAGGCTGACGCTAAGGCTAAAGCTGAAGCGGCGGCTACGGCTAAAGCCGAAGCCGCGGCTAAGGCGAAAGCGGATGCTGAAGCTAAAGCTAAAGAAGAAGCTAAGAAACAAGCCGAAGAAGCCGCTCGTAAGGAAAAGGAAGCACAAGAAGCTGCTGAAAAAGCTGCTGAATTGGAACGCCTTGCTGAACAAGCGAGACAGGAAGAGTTGGCAAAACAAGTAATAAATTTAGCATTAAAAATTCATGATTTGTTTAATAATAAAATATTTTTTTAGGCTGAAATTGAACGAGTTAAGAAGGAGGAAGAAGAACGCGCACGCTTAGAGGAAGAGAAACGCGCAGCGGAGGCCGCGAAGGCCGAGGAAGAACGGCAGCAATTACTACGACTGGAAGAAATTGCTCGCCAAGCAGAGGAGGAGCAAGAGGCTGAACTCGCTCGGCAAGCGGAAGAGCTTGCCGAACTTGCGAGACAAGAAGCCGATCTGGCTGAACAAGCCAAGCACGACGAGGAGGAGCAGGAGCAAGAGCGACGCGAGGCAGAGCACGCCGAGCTGGAGAAAAAGCAGCAGGAGCTCGCTGACTTGGAGAACAAAGAGAACGAACTGCACGAGATGGCGAAACAGGAGGCCGAGCACGCCGAGCAAGCGATGCATGAGGCGGAGGAGGCGAAGCGGGCGGCCGAAGCTGCGCTCGAGGAGATCAGCGCCGCCGGCACACCCGCCGAAATTGGCGAAATGACAATCACGACGGAGGATCCGGCGGAGGAGACCGTCGAAACTCAACAAGTGGAAGAAGAAGAAGAAGAAGAAGTAGCAGCCGAAGACGAATGAATAAAAACACCAACTGTTGTGTTCTTTACTATTATCACACTTTATACTGTTGAATTTATATTTTGAATTCTTTTTAAATTTTATTTTTCTAAGTATAAACTTGTTATCTATATGCATTTCTTTGTTTTTCCTCTTGTTGTAACATAATATATTTATTAATAAATTATTATTAATTAAAACATAATGCGCTATACATGCATTCGCTATTATATGTATACGAGTATATAATAATAATAATAAAATACGTAAGCCAAATGGCAGTGTGAAATAAGTGAGAATAAGCGAGAATAAGCAGACAACAACAAAACGTCGCGGCGCAAGTTTACATCAATGCTGTTAATTATTCATCAGCTGTGTGTGGGATTTGTTGCTTTTTTTTTCATGTATTCATTATCAAAATGTTTATTTTTAGAAAGCTATAATACGAATTTGGAACAATAGGTTAATGGAATGATTTACGTACAAACACACAGTTACATGTTATCAAATTGAAAGTACGTCGGTGCGGGGTAAGGATCTTACCAAATACGTCAATCGTTTCAAATACATGTTACAAAGTGAATGATTCAGTTAACGTTCTACAATACTCTTAACAGCATTTCTATTTGCTATCAAAGTTTACACACACCAGCAGCGCAAACAATACGAAAGTTTTGTGACTTGAGTGCCAACATCTTTCATCTAAACGTCGATCGCATGAGATTCGTATGATGGCGAAGGATTGCAAATGCAGCAATAATGAGAAAAACTTGATTTTGAGGTAAGTGAGTGCGCGGGATAAGAATTCATAATCGTAGGAAATAATATTGTATCGATTTTGCACGCGCGTCATAAGGAATTTGCGTCATGAATTATTTAATATTACATGAATCAAGCTTTCCAGACACAGTTTAAGCTCATCTTATGTAATTTAATGGCATTGATTCGTTTATAACAAATATAAACAAAGCAAAATTGTGCGTTAAGCGAGCCAGGGAGCCCAGAAAGCTCAGAGAGCCCAGAAACAGTTTATTTATCTTTAATTAAAAGTTTTTCGTCTGAATAAAAATTAATTTATGAAAGCAAATATAAAAAGACAACAAAACGTAATTGTTTTTGTGTTTAAAGTTGATAAAATTTATTTAAAATGTAATTTATTTCCACGCTGTAATCACGTTCTGCTCTTGTTTTTAGCATCGTTGTAGATGATTTTGATTCAGCAAAGAATGCGGATGCAAATCATATGCATACTCCAGATGTTTCCATCAAGCATATTTTAGTAAATTTATTGCATTCTCAAATGTTGAGAAGAAAATCTCTGATACGTTGCGTGTATGTTGCAGGACGAGGCCGAGCAGCGGAAGAATGATTTTTGGAAATTACTGGATGAGCATAAGGCTGTCATAGATAATATAAAAAAGATTGAGATGCAAGAGAGCTGCAGCAAACTAAATCGATCGAACCAATTAGTACTTAATTAAACGATGAAAATACGATAAGTTATTATTATTCTTTTAAGTCATTTAAACAAAAACAAGACTGATGGGTTGATGATGGAAATGTATTATGTAATGGATATGGATAATCAAGCAATTTTATGCTTACAAACTTTGTTATTTATTTTTTATTGAATTTATTATTAAAAAATAGTAAATTAGAAACCACTATAGTGAGCTAAGTGTTTCTTAAGTAGGAACTACTTTCCTCAACCGACTTTGGCACAATTAACGAAATATAAAATAAAAATGCTGAACGTAACGAAACTTTATATAGGTAGATAGATGTTGTTAGCACACTAAAGTGTCTTCTGATTTATGTGAAATATCTGTTTTGGTAAAAATTTGATGTGCGCTTCAGAGCACTTACAACAATCAATTAGAATTTAAAAAACATTCAAGTGAATAGAAAAATATTGTTGTTTTACATTTAGTACCCTTGTATCCCGCAATAATTTATTTTATTGAAAAAATAACTCTTTTTCTTTTTAATCTATACAACGCTAGCACCATTCATCATTCCAATCTGGCTGCCTTTAAAGATCCAGACGTCGGTGCCGTTGCTGATCGCACATGTCTCAAACATGCTTCGTGAGATGCGCATCTTTGGCTTGTTGTCGTTCTTCGCACACTCCTTGCAATCTCGCTCGCTCTCGGAGAGAAGACCAGAGCTTTCCGGCTTCGCGATCGGCACGAGGAGAAAATCATTGTCCGGCTTCCAACTGCAACATTCGCGACGCACCTGGTTGATGAACGAGGCCGGATCGCCGGCGGTGGCGGCCACACTCGGCTGCACGTGCTCGGAGATCTGATGGCTGCGATAGCTGAAGCCAAGCAGCGTCAGAATGTCATCAATCACCTTATGAACAGCGAGCCGCAGTTCGGCGTTACGATAACCGTAGATCCACGGATTAAATGCGCTGTTTGAGAGGATCGGAAGGGCTAGGTAAATCACCATCCAATGAGATAAAATGCTTGTACCAATAAACACATCCATCAGCATACAAATCTACAAATCGATACATCGTTGATCATTAATAAATTATTGAAGGTCGCGTATTGATTGCAATTAGCGGCGCGCGCTCAAACAAATTACAACTTCATTACGGCTTTCACTGTATTAGTATTTTATTGAGTAGCGGGAAGCTAATTTTACGTTTTTGATCAATTCGCCGTCAATTTTGTATGAAAGCGACAGGGACGTAAATAATGTGCCAAGTTATATGTATACTGTTACATTATTTAAGCTTTCCAGTTTTTGTAAGGTCGCATATTTGGTCAGTCGATACAAGCCTATGTATTGTATTATACAATATTATATCATGGTGGTGGCTCTTCAGAGTGTCAGAAGGCAACAACATGTGTATGTGTGTAAGATTAATATCAATTACCGACTCTGTTCAACATTGCTCCGCTCCTAATTGAATCAAATAAAACTAATGTGTACATGGTTTGGCTCTTTGTTGTTTTTTACTACCGCCAACCGTCAATAAAGCCAATCGCTGTTTGAACAATAAAACTTTTTCACCTTCCCTTTTCTGCACGTGCAAGCAAACACATTTGATATCGATTCGAATCTACACATGCAAAAAATAATTACATCCCGCTTATTACATTTTAATTAAATCCTTCGTTTTATTCGAAATGAAGCGGCGGCCGCTGTTCACTTTCAGCGCGCCTGTCGATGAGCGTACGGTTTGTTTGCGCGGCTGGACAAATATTGTACGAGAGACTTACTTGAAAAGGCAGCCATAAAGTGAGAAACATTCCGGTTGTAATAGCCAACGCAATGCCGTATCGCGGCGGATTCGCGCCATGAGGATAATGCAGCGAATGTCTTACTTCGGAAATGGCTCTTGCATGTCCTCGGGCTACTATATAAATGTAGACGTAGCAGATCAGAAGGATGCAAGCGCTCGGTCCATAAACCGCGCAAAACATAAACAACTGTATAGGACGCGGAACTAAACTGCCAAACGAGCAATGCTGATCATCACTGAAATCATGCAAAAATCACTTCATTAAACCTAAACCTACTTTACGCAAATGTAAGTACGTGCATTATGTAACAGTTATCAGCTTTAAAGAAAAGATGCGATGAGGCATTAAAATCTGGGATTTTCCAAGCTCGCCGCTCTCTCTTTATATTTGCTTAAGAAAATTTATATTTGTTTAGAAAAACATTACAATTGCGTAAATAATTGATCACAAACATTGTGCTCGCCTAATTGTTTTTAAGAGATGTTGTGTTTTTATGAATATATGGGGATATTATTTACGGCTGACAGAAAATCGAAACTACGTGGTGTGGTACACAAAACGTTATTTCTGGTCGGGAAATTAACGAATCTGCGAGGAAAACATTCATATTTCTCTAAAAAATTAACTAGCGTGTGCTTTTTCATGTTTTTAATTTATTATTTACTCACAGAGAATTTTCTACGATGGAAAGATTATATTGCAATTAAATGATTAATTTTTAAATAACTTTTCCATAATTGAAAATGAAAAGTGGAAATAAATTGCGATGGGAAGAAACACGTATTATTATTTTATATGCAAATATACATGCAAATTACAGAGATTTATAAATTCGTAGACAATCTTTGTTAATTATTACGCGAAAAAAAATTAGGCAAAGTTCCAACGTTTTTGTAAGACTTCACTAAACATTCATTTGTGGATGTTTACAATTCTTATTTCAGCTTTATAAATGACTTTAATAAAATTTGCTTAAATTTTTTGAATTTAGTTTTTACAACTCTTTTTCAAAAGTCATGCAAAACAATTAAAATAATGTTCCAAAAAATAATAAGTAAGAAAAATTTTAAAAAAAGTTTAGAAGTTCAAGCAGTTGGCAATATGTAAAAAGTGGGTAAACTTACAGATTAGTAATACTCGTACTGTTCGAATAAAACAAATTATATGAGAAGGGCGAAAATCCAACCAGCGATGCGTATACCCAAAAGACGAAGATGTACCGTTCCATAGCCGTGTGCGTAATCAAATTGTTGTAACGCAAAGGACGCGCCAACGATGTAAATCTATCGACGGCGATCGCCACCATGACCAGCACCGAAACACAGCAAAGCGTTATTGGTATGCCGTAATTCAGCAAGCACAAATTCGAGCTGGTGAACTGTCGAGCGCCGCACAGCTCCAGGTACATCCCGATCGGCATGTACATGCCGACGCCGAGATCGGATGTCGCCAACGACATCACCAGGTAGTTGCTCGGCGTTCGCAGCCGCTTGAACCGGTATATCGATATCAAAACTAGCGAATTTCCTATGATGATCGTCGGCGAGAAGAGGAATACGAGGAGGATGGCGGTGACGATGACTAGCGGCGTCGTGGCCAGCTTGGTTGGGTACGCGCGCGAGGCAAACGGTTCGGACGCATTTTCGATGGAATCCAGGCTCATTGTGTATAAAACTAACGCTTGCTGAGTGTTGTTGAGGAGGAATTTCTCCATGTGATTGTTGGAAAACTAGAAATCCGGCCGTAAAATAAAACGATTTCGCTCCATTGTAGGTTGGTGTATTGAGTTATTTAATGCTATAATGAAATTGTGCGTTTTGCAGATTGTTTATTTATAAAGTTAAGGACTTACGTGTTTTGCGCGGTGGAAATGCGGGCGACGCCTGTACAGCATGTTGGTTGCACAACCACTTCTGTATTATCAAAGTGGCGCCTGCAGACTACGCTAGACGCGCGCAGGTTATCAATTCCGATTCCGAGCGTTCGCCACGAAGAAGGTTTCCACATAATGACGAAAAAATCGTTACTTTTATTATAATACACCACGCTCGATGTGTGTATGAAACAACCTGCCACAATTAAATAATCCAAGGATTTAGTTTATATCATTTGCCTCCCACCGGCTCACGAAAAAAAGGCAAACGGCAATCGATTGGCGCTGCATGCTGGAAAAGTTTTAAAACATAAAACTTAATTGTGTAGTAAATTGCCGTGCAGAACAGAGGATCCTCCGTTTCGAAGGACAGGTCATGTATCCTGAATGTCAGGAGCAAGGACGAGCGAGGAAAGCAGCAACGGCTTTAATATTGCCGTTACCGAACAACATCTAGCCTTCGAAAGTTTCGCACACGTGAATGCAGGTTTGTCCTTAACTTTACATTTAACGTAAACAAAACTCACTTAGGTAATCAATTAATTCATTAATACCTACATCTAATAGATAAAAAGTGGGAAAATGGGTACCTAATTTATTGATATTCTGTTTACGCCGAACTGCACGAATGTTTTGTTATTTCCCCCCTTTTTGTTCATTCAAAAAGGCGGCACAATGAAAACTGTTTGTTTCGAAATATGTTATTTAATTAAATAACAAGTTTATAAAGTTTCTTGGTAAAATTACCTGCATTAATAATGGATTACGGAATTTAATAACGTTTGCCATAGGTCTTAAAACTATACTCTTACAAATAGTTTTACCGGCTATGATAATGATGTAGCAAACTTACATTAATAATTAAAAAGATTAATTATTCAATTAACAGAAAACTTGAAGCATCGATTTGTTACAACACAATATATTTCCACATATATATTATGAAACAAGGAGTTTGCATTTTACGATAAGCAACTTTGCCTAAAATTCAGAAAACTTTATTTGTGAAAATTAATAAAATAAATTATAATTTGGGTAATTTATTGTACATATATGAAGAGATGCCTTTGTTTCGTTTATACAAAAAGACTCATTCAATTCTATATTTAGAGCAACAATCTACAACAAAAAATATTAAATATTTTATAAAAAGTTACTTTGCTTAAAGTTCATGCACCTTTGTTTATGAAAATTAATATAATAAATTAAAATTTGATCTATAAAAAGGAATGCTATTGTTTCTTTTTTATATTAAAAAGCTCATTCATTTCTATATTTAGGGATCAATAAGCAAAAATCTACAAAGGGAAAAATTAAGCTTTCGCTTTTATTTTGTCAATGAAAAGCAATCAGTTTGCATAGCGTTTATTTTCCATGCAAGCGACGCTAAATTAAAATATAATAGGTAGTAACAGTATAGTTTAAAATTCTCGTTTTATGGTTACGCAAAGTTTATAAACTATTAAACAAAATTGTTTAAATTTACCTCTTTGAAATGTAATATATTTCAGTTCGTAATTAAACGAAACTTTATTTATTTATTGTAAAACGAAGCTACAATGAACCTCAAAATATATATATCACAATTACATAATACGCCAGTAATAAATTTCTACAACTTACATAAAACGAATTTCAACATAAATAAAAAAATAATCCTTTGCGTTATCAATCATATTTAAAGTACTCCCACTTTTGTTATAAAATATTTTTAATCGTATAAGATTTGGCTCGGCATCAAATTCATAATAAAAAAAAATCGTCTGGCCGTTACATGATATTTCCCCGAACAACAACGTCCATCAATTATCATATTTAAAGCAGTTTCGATTTACATGTTGGCTTCTATTTAGATTATTGATTGTAAATATTTGTAAACAATTTGTAAAGTAATAACGAAGTATGAATGAAAAATGTTATTGAAATATTTAAACATCCGGTCTAGATCTAATTACGTATTGTTGTGCAAAATGTTGAATATTTTTGATAATAAAATATGTAACAAAAATAAAAATATCATATTCGCAAAGATTAACTAATATATAATATGTATTGTGATGAAAACAAAAATTTACTTACCATTGAATACTTAATACATAAAACATTTTAACCTCTGTGAAAATCGCCCCAAAGACAGCCCCAAAAATAAAATAACATTTATTTCATTAAATATACCCTTCAAATAACTTGTTTTTCTAGCAAATAATAAGTAAGCTAGCTTTCCCAAATACATTTTTTAATTCTATATTACATGTGTTCTCAAACAATGTAATAAAACAATATATTTTACTTTGCAATTTTCCGAAATATTTCACTTAGAATATTGAAATACATAAGATTACTTCCTTATTAATGAAAAGTGTAACTGTATGTCAAATATTTCTGAAAATTGCAAAGTAACATATGTTGTTTTATCACATCATCTGATAGCGCATCTAATATAGAATTGGAAAATATATTTGGGAAAGCTGGCTTACCTACCATTTTCGCGGAAATAAATCATTTCAATTAAAAATCGTAGATTTTGTATATGTATGTACTTCAATATTCTAACTCAAATATTTCGAAAAATGGCAAAGTAACATATATTGTTTTATTACATCATTTGAGAGCACATCTAATATAGAA